>LPNX011002641.1:937041-1069982 GCA_001517045.1 Pseudotsuga menziesii | reverse complement strand
TTTCAAGGTCATCTTTTGGTTCTAGTTTTTTGCCTCAAACAACTGATTCAAGGTGTCCCACATGTCATTGGATGTCTTTTTCTATGCCAAATGAGGGATCCGACGATATTTCACTCCATCTAGGATCACCCTATGGGATCTACCTTCAAAGGCTTCAAATTATTCTAATGCATCCTTGTCTGTGAGATTCGTCATCATGGTGCTTGCAAAGCTCCAAAGATTCCATTTATTTATCACTCCAGTAATCCTCACTTTCCAAGGTGNATTCACAATATTTTTCTTGGGACACTTCGAGGCATAATTGCCCATATGAACACAATGGTAACACCTAATCTGGATGGAGTCTTTCTTTTTCTTGTTTGTCTTTGTTGCAANTCTACCTTCAAAGGCTTCAAATTATTCTAATGCATCCTTGTCTGTGAGATTCGTCATCATGGTGCTTGCAAAGCTCCAAAGATTCCATTTATTTATCACTCTAGTAATCCTCACTTTCCAAGGTATATAGTTGTATATGCCATCCAACCTATCTTCATACCGAATGCTCATCATCTGAAAAATATCTCACAACAAATCTTCTAAACTGAAAGACAACACAATTATGTTCTGTGATTCAAAAACTTAAATACTACTTCAGCTTGGCTTTGATACCGTGAAGAAATTCAATTGCTTAATATGAAATTTCCCATTTACACATTATGTTAGACACTTGATCTATCTAGGGTTTATGATTACAAATTACATCTTAATTTGACATATAAATCACAAGGATCAAGAACTTTCCAAGACTGAAGAACATATTTCACACATGAATGCACAAAGATTTTGGTCAACAGACCGAGCAAAACCCCAACTCCTGGGGAAGACCCTAGAAAGAGAAATTTTCATTAAAGGAGAAACTAATAAATTTTTCCCACACAGAGAAAAAATATTCTTCTGACCCTTACAGACAAAATTCCCAAAATCACTTCTATAGCAAATTACCTCAAATTATGTGGTAGTCGTACTAGACGACCTGTTGTACCTTCACATGTGGAAGTATGGAATGTACGGTTTCTTCCACACATGTGGCATGTACAGTTTTACTTTTATTCTACCTCAAGATTTGTGCCAGCTTGCAATAAATGCTCTGTCATACTGTTGTATGGTGCTGCCTTGAAATTTGTGCCTCACATGTGTTGCACGGATTCTATCAGTTTGCAATTAATGCGGTTGTACCTTGCTTCTCCTTGTATTGGGAATTGTGCTAAGGGTTTTCTCTTTCTCTCATATGGTCTCAATCCTCTCTCTCTCTCTCTCTCTCTCCTCATCAATGTTGCTGTCTCTAATTTTTCGCCAACCCTAGTTTTATACTTTAAAAGATGTAACTACTTCTCTAACCAACTTAATCTTATGGTTGAGATGAATTTAACAAAATCTAGGGTTCTCACTTAATGCACTCTTATTTAATAATAAATTAATTTAATTATTAAATACTAACTTAAGTGAGACCCAAACTGTAAAGTACAAAATATCACTTTATTTATATATAACTCATCTTTTATACATAAATACACAAGGGATAAATCACATGTCATATTTATCACACAACACCCAAAACTATAAAGAGGACCTTCAGAGTTAACTTTTCAACAAATTGTCCAATGAATGATTGTACTTCCTTTTTATTCCTAGGTTCCTCCACCTTCAAAATAACATTCATTCTATCTGGGTCAATTATAATCTCATCCTTTGAAATAATGTGACCCAATAATTTTTCCTCTTTCATAGCAAAATTTGACTTTCTGGGGTTGAGGGAAATAACATACCTTCTGCACTTTAAAAATACATTTTCCAAATGTTTTATATGGTCCCTATCATATTTAGAATCTACTGTAATGTCATCCATAGTAAATTACCACAAACTTATCCTTCTCCTTAGCAAAAGCTATGTCCATTTCTCTCTAGAAAGTAGCTCTTGCATTCATAATCCAAATGGAATTTTGGCATACATGAAAGTACCCCAAGGTGTAGTAAAAGCTGTCTTCTCTTGGTCTTCAGGAAGAACCTTTATCTGGTTGTATCCATAAAATCCATCCATGGTATAAATTCTTTCAGCTCCCATTACTTTCTGTAAAATGTGATCCATTTTGGGTAAAGGATAATTGTCTTTCAGTGACACTTTATTTAAATTTCTGAAATAAACACATAACATGATTTCCCCATTCTTCTTTATTACAAGCACTAAGTTAGCTACCCTTTTTGAAAATCCGAGAGTCACAATGATCTTTGCATTAAACAACTTTCTTACTTCTTTTTCAATCAAAGGTAACAACATAGGATTTATTCTTCTTAATTTATGCCTGAATGGTTTCTCCCCAGGTCTGATAGGAATGGTATGTTGTATGATGGAGGTATCATATTCTTTTAAATCCTCATAACTCCAAGCAAACACATTAGCATAATTCTTCATCAGGTTAATATATTTTTCTTTTTCTGCTACAAGCAAGTTTATTGACAACTTTACAATCTTGGGTGAATCTTCAGTCCCTATATTCTGATCTTCAATATCATTTTCGTTGGGCTGAACCTTCGAAACTTTTGCAACATCATTTTAATCAAATAGCTTTTCTAGAGGAATGAGACCCTTTGGAATGTAATTTCTTTTCAGCTGAATTATATATTTTCCTCCAATCATGTTCTTTAACTTTTTATGTTCAACATCTTCTTTTGCAAATTGCACATTTTCTTGGAAGTTTTCTAAATTTTGGTTCTCTGTGTCTATCTGTGTACTTTAGAAACTCATCTGAAAACTCTAAAAATATTTTAATATGTAAATCATCTTCAAATACTTTCCAATATTTGGAGTTGTCAAGAATGGAAGGTCTATTTACAATTTTTATTTTGTACTTTTTCTTAGAATAAATGGGAGCTTTAAAATTCCAGCATTAGTAGCCAAAGAATCATCCACTTGATTTTGCATCCTAGGAATGACTCTAATTTTGTGTTCAGTAAATAAATTTCTCAACATATCCCACACCTCATTTTTGTAATCTCTCATCCAGGGATGCTTTTTTTGGTAACTGTCATTCACTTTGTTTACTACTAACTCTGAGTCTCCAAAAAAAATTTATTCTTTTTGCTTTTATATCTTTCAAAGCATTAAGTCCTAAAAGCAAAGCCTCATACTCTGCTACATTATTTGTACACTCGAATGCCAATTTATAAGAATATACTTTAAAGTCTCTATTTGTATAAATTATCCAAATACCAGCACCAGCTCCTTCTTTGCTAATGGACCCATCAAAATACATTGTCCACAATCCCTCCTCATTCTGTTTTTTCTCTAAAGCTTGTTGCCTTCTGTAAAATTGTTTATCCTCTTTTATTTCAGTGATTATTGGCAAATATGGTTCAACATGAGCATCATTGAAAAACATGGAAGAACCCAAGTTAGTATCAACAACATATATGGGATGGTTGTTTGGTTTGTCTTGGCTATTAACCACATATGCTAGTATTTTCTCCCTATACAATCTTCTGTGTTCTCCAAATAAAGAAATGATTGCATAAGACATGTCCATTTGCAAAGTCCCTTTAAGTTTCGAAGCCCATGACCTTGATAATAACATACCAAACTTAGGGGGAATATCAACCACCACCACATCCATAATGATACTGTTGGCAGGAATCTACACAAGAGTTACTACCATGTCTTTTATTAACCCCAAACATCTTACATTTCTAGAATCACAAGAATACAAGTCTTTATAAGGCCTTGTAATCCCCAATCCTAAACTTTCCACCACTACTAGTCTTGGCATTGAATTATGAGATGCACCAGAATCTAGCATAACATTATGTTAAATCATGTCATGAATATTCAAGCTTACATAGAAAGGTGGGACATTTTCCTCATCTGTATCTTTAATTCTAGGGCCATGGCCTATAGTGGGAGCATCATCTGTTAACTCTTAGGTGTCTAGTTGACAATCTCCCTAATTTTTTACCATATTGGTTATCTTATCTCTGTACTCATTATTCCTCAACAATTCACTGAATGGAATGGAAATATTTATTTTGGACAGTTCGGATTGTAAATTGAAAGAAGAAGTTACTCTATCAACATCAACTAGTATTTGCTGTCTAATTTCTTTTGACATTTCTCTTCTATTATCTGAAACTTTTTGTACACAATTTTCTTTTTGTTTATCTTTTTGTTTTTCTGTTTGTTTTTATGTATTATGTTGACTACTGGAAGGTTGATTTGAATCGAGCCTTCCTTTATTAATAACCACATCTCTACTTCTCAATTTTTTTTTTCCTGGAAATCATCAATTGCATTTTGATATCGCCTCTGATACTATTCTGAGTCTATCTCAAGTGTATTACTATCATCCTATTGAGAAAACAAACTGTGCTCTTCTTCAGTGAGATAGATCTCAGAGTCCAAATCATCAAAGTGATGTATCTGACTAACCATCGGGTCATTTTCTTCCTCCTCATCAACATAATTCTCTAGGAAAGGAGGCCTTATCTGTTGGTCTTCAGTATTTCTAGGATTCCTTTGGTCTCTCTTTATGATTTGAGGAGGAGGAAGAGGTCTTTTGAAGTTCAGATTCCTTATTTAGGGCTCAGGTTTCTCTATGTTAGGCGATCTGTTATCCAATGCTAACCTGTCCATCAACATTTCCATTTTCTTCATCATTATGTCAAACTTGGCATCATTTGAAGAATAAGAAGTAGAAGGTTCATTTTCTTCTCTCATTTTCCTTATATATACCTCCACTCTCTGTTTCATTTTCCCAGAAGCCATCAATTTGGCTTCCACCTCCAGAGCATCTTTAAACATGGAAGGAAGGTTAGCAGATTTTCTCTCTCTCAGTAATAGGGCAAAATCATTGTCAAATGCATCTGCATAATTTAGTTTAGAAACTCCTACAAGGGGTTTAATGTCTGCTGGGATTGAATTATAAACCCTCATGAATCTGCTAGAGAACTCATGTATTGAATCAAAATTTCCTTTCTTCAGATTATTATACTAAGACAAAACTTGTAAGGGGTTCCTCTTGTCTTCCCACCTATCTAAGAACAGAGTTTGAAAATATTCAAAGGTAGGTATAGATCCTGCAGGAAAATCCTTGAACCAAATCTTAGCCTCTCCAGATAGAATTTGTGCAAATAACCTCATTTTGGCACCATCATAATCAACTTCTTACAGATCAATAAAACAATCAAATATATCCATGTGTTGTTTAGCTGTGAAGTTCCCTTCCCCATCAAATAAGGATATTCTCTGTGAATAATTCTAGGGCAAATCATGTAACACAACATGTAAGGCCAATGGAGAAAATCTAGTATCCATGGAGGGGGATTATGAAAAACGAGATTTTGAACAATGCTGGGAATATGAGGCTAGGAAGTTTGTATTAAAGGATTTCTTTCTTTTGTTTTTATAGTATTTTGAAGATTTTTTCCACAAGGAATCTAACAAGTATGACTGGAGTCTGTCTGGATTAATTTCACTTTCTTTCAAATCTAACTCGGATTTATACCTTAACAGATACTTTTCCAAAGTTGTTTCCAACTCAAAATCTTGGAAGCTAAGAAATTCTTCTTGATTTTGAGAAAATGACCTTTCAGTTTGAGAAGTATTTATTTGTTCTTTACCACGTTTTATCCTAATTATATTTTATGGTTTTCCTGGAAGCCAGGATGTCGTCTTTGAATACCTTCTTGAAAATCAATGTGGAGCCTCCTAGGAAAATACATAACCAACCTCAAATGCAAGAACTTATGTTTTCCCACAGAAATCGTGTCTTCCTGAATAACTTTGTCATTCTTCCAGGGAATATTTGAACTCTCGTTCCTCGACAATGGCGCCAAGATGTTAGCACTCAGAATTTACCCTCGATTGTGAAAGGATAATCCCAAAGTAACCACAGAACCAAGCTTTAGGAACAAAGATGACTTCTTTATTTCCAGAGAGGGATCACTCAATATAAATCTCTCAAGCCATAAATCTTTGAAAAAAAAACAAAATTTAATTATGATTGTGGTTCAAACAAGATCTCATTGGTCATGGAGTCATGTATGATAATAAACCTTAACAGTGCTATTGCAATGGAACTTTAACACAGACAAGGTAGCTACTTCTTCACAGTAAAAAATATGGTTGTCTGGTGATAAAGAAGAAATAAGAACAATCCATTAATATGGGTATCTAACAAGGATCAATCCAATATTAACTTTAGATGAATAGTTTGGTGAATACTTGAAAGCAATGGACCAGAGCATATGAGTATGAATTTTGAACCAGTATAAAATCATTCAAGTATGAAAAATATAACATAATGGAAGATTAACAGGAAACACATGCACATATAAGAAAGGAAAGAACATAATGTAAATATAATAACACAAGAATCTCTATCAAAAGTCCTGCTCGGATCTGAAATTTTATTAATCTTTTGATATTTGTTACAATAAAAATTTCTCTCACGGGCTCCAACCCTTGTTACATTGTAAAATATTTCTTAAATACAAAACCATGCTCCATGATCTAATAACTACCTCTATACTAAAAATCGGCAAAATAAATGCCTTATTACATATGTCACTCTGCTCCCTAACTAACTAACTACTCGGAAATAAATTAGAAACTTTAACTAAAGTAGTCTTCAACGGTCTTCAAAACTTCGTCACTGGCACAACCTGTACTTGGTATTTCCAAAATTTTCAATAGTCTTCCACTGATCGACAGTTGGCAGCTCCAAGCTAGCCATTTCCTTCGCAAGTACCCTCAATTCCACATGGTCCACATAAGATATTGCTGACAGTTGAGCACATGTAGCTCTGAATGTATCTAATATCTCAAAATCCACAGATAACTTTTCAACTATTGTTTTTCCAGATAGAGACTGTTGCATGTCCTAAAACTTCCTGCGATCCAACTCGCACTTAACTAATTGGGCATGATATTCCACCCGAGATAAAAGCTTACCATTTTCTTTGCAAAAAAATGTAAACCCATTTTAAATAAAGGTGTAAACAAGTCAATGAACATTTTGACCTAATGTTGCATAATGTTTATTTTAGCTTGCACAATATCCATATGTTGATGCTTACCAATTACTTTTCTGGCCCAAGTAATTACTGAAATTTTGTCTTTGATTCCTATTGTCTTCAAGTCGTCTTCTAACAAACCATTTAGGAAACTGAATGTATTGTTTGTTGTATCTATATGCTTCTTATTTAAAGCTTCTTTCACTATTGTACAACTTTGTCTGGTAGCCTGTATGACATTTTCCTTATCCAAGATGTAATATAGTTATGGCCTAAGTTTTTAAGCTTCTATTATAATCATATTCCAAATGATATTCTTTGCTCCTTGTACGTGCAATTTTCTGGTCAATTGTTTCATCAATTTGTCATTCTTATCTAGGAGGTGTTTGTACTTATTTTCCATGGCTTTCCTTTCCTCCTCCTTCTTCAGGGTTGCATTCTCCAAATTTTTATTTTGATTCTTAAGGCCAACAATTTCTAAATCTCTTAGGCTTACCTGGGGCATGGCCTGCATAATGGATTCCTCATTTGTTTGTGTATCAGGTGGAATGATCTGTACCTCATGTTCTCTTTTTCTCTCTTCTATTTCCTTCTCCAAATTACCTTGTTTTTTCTTAAGAACCTTTACATTCTCAATTAAAAGCATTTTTTCCTTTTCCCACTCCTTTTTCTCATCTACAAACTTTAAGATATTAGATTTACAATTACTTAATTCATCATTCAGTTTCTCTTTCTCTTTCTTCTCCCTTATTTTTTTCACTATCGGCAGCCAACAAATATCCCTAGAGATTTTTTATTTGTTGTAGGTGTGCTTTATTCTCCACCCTTTCCTGTCTCAACTGATTTTCAATCTTTGTCTTGGTGGATTTCAGCCTAGACACCTTAAAAGTATCCTTCAACAAATCACTATAGATGAATTCTCCAGTCTATTTATGCAAATGAATCATTTCTGGAAGAAGGAATATTTTCTAAATTCAGCCTCATTTTTTCCACTTTGTTCTTGGTAGCGTGACTGCTGGGTTTAAGGTATTTTGAGCATGATCCTTAATAGTAACTAAGGAGACATATTTGCTTGAGATATTTATTACATCAGCATACAACTTTAGAGACTCATCCAAGGATGTATCTCTGTTATCTTTGTACTTGTCAAATAATTCGACCCTAGTATTAAATTTATCAATAGACTCCTCAGGGGTCTCTGAAAAAGCATACTCCTTTATTTCAAATGCTGAACCTTTTACTTTCATTTGTTTCTTGTTACCTTCGATCTTTGTTACTTCTACGAACTCTCCTTCGATTTCAATCTTTTGTCTCTTTGAAGTTTTTGAACTACGCTCTTGTTCTATTTCCATGGCATCTGAGAAGGATCTCTTATTAGTCATTTCTAATGACTGACAATAGGGATAATTACCTCTACTGTTGAAATTATAGGCAATGGATCCTGGTGTGTAACACTGGTATCTTGCATTCTTGATGTAGGATCCTATTGCTAATCCCCTTCACTCTGCATTGGTGAAGGATAATATAACCAGTTTTTCTTTTCAAGCAAACCCTCAACTTCTTGGTGTTCAAAAGGATTGTTCTCGTTTACCTATTTTCTTATTGAGATGATATGACGGGGATCATAATTTATTGCAGTGGATGTTTGAAATCTCTTCTTTTTAATCAAGCTTTCTATCACAGGTAATGAAACCTTTTTCTTAATAATGAAAGGTCCAATCACCCAAGGGAATTTAACCTCTGGAGCCTTTCTAAAACTTATAAAATTCTCATTCTCAACTATTAAATTCGGTCTCACCAATTATAATGCAAAAATCCTTGGAGTCAGGAATGCATGCAAGATATAAGGCTCATGAGTGAATCCATATACCCTAATGATTGTGTGTTCCTCCAACAAGAACCAATCACCAATCCTTTTATCAGGTGCAAATTGTAAAGCTTCCTTCATGATTGGAAGTACCTTGGGTAACTTGGCTTGGAAAAAGACTTTATAAACCTTTTCCATGAAGAAGTTCATATACTTGAAGAAGTTTCTGTTGATTTCCTCTATTAAGACCATCTCAACCAATTGTAAATTCTCTTCATTAAATAACAGAAACATCCTGAACAAATAATATTGAAACCTGAAATGTTTTGTACCGTGGAAATTCACTAGCTGAGAGTGAATACTCTCAGCCAGAAATTCATCAAATTTAAGACAAATTGACTCAGATGACTGGGATTCAGGTTGACTTGTGCTAATTTTGAACAAGAGACTCATTAGCAGCTCAGTAACATATATATACGTATCTAGAACTAAAAGTTGTCTCATTAATGAAATAACCAACTTAGTTTCTTCATTGAACAAGTTGGTATCTACAGGGAAATCCTAATTTTGCAGGGACATATCTGACCTAAAACAAGTAGTGAAAAAGGATTGTTTATACTCCAACGTTGCTTCACGGAAATACTGAATTATGTTTTCCTCATTGAAATATTCTCGGCACAGGGTAAAGGAGGAAGGGACTGAAAGTGAATCATGAAAAACTAAAGCATTGAAATGACACAGGATTTTAGACTTGGCTGAGTCCATAATCACTCTTTTAAAAGAAGAATAGTTCAACGCACGCCACTCAACAAAATCTAGGAAATTTAGGGTTTGTTTAGGACATAAAAAGTAAAAATGGGACCTACAAACACCATGTAAGTTAGTACCCTGGTCCTCAAAAGTTTTATTTTTGTTTTCAACTGGTTAATAGAGACAAAGGACAACAAAGTATCAAAAACCTCAATATCCCTGTCCTCAAAAACCTCTTCAATTTTCTGGAATTCTAAGGCATGAGCTTCTATTTCCCCTCCACTGTCCATATTTAAATACTTTTTGGCAGGTATAAAGTGGCCTACCTAGTAAACTGACGGGTGGATGAGAATATTTATGAGATGGATTCTCCCATGCAAATTGATCTTTCTTCTTCCAATGCACAAAAGACAAATAACTTTCATCCATGTGCCTTACCTTTTATAGTATTTTATACAATTGAATATTTTACGATCTTTCATGCAGATTTCCCATGTGAATTCTTCTTTGTTTGTAGATCTATTTCCTCTTTATCCCGAACCTTCGATCTTGATTGTTGGTTATCCTTGAATTTCTAATCCCGCTTCCCTACCTGTATTTATCTCCCCTGCAATTCTCAATAGTGGATTTCTTATCACCGTAGATCCATTTGCTCTTTGTTTGCCACTGTAGATTCTCTCCTTGATTTCCGCTGTCCATCCAAAATGTAAACAACGTACACCTTTCATCAGTAGATCCTCTAACAAGCCTTGATTTTGTTCCTCGCAGATCCTGATCGTTGAGTAATTTCCCCTTTTACACATTCCACCCAACTCCAACTATATATCTAGCATGCTTATTTTTCCATTGGACTCAATCTCAACCCTTGATCTTTATCAATATCAACCTCAACCATTGATTGATTCCATCCTTTAACATATTCCTCTCATCCTCTTTATGATTCTCTTCGCGTATCTTGTAGCAATGAAATCTCTCTCGACCGTAGATCTCACCATCCTTAAATATTCACCTTCTATTTGGCGGGCCCTTTAACACATTCCGTTGATACCAAGATTTTATTAGTCCGTGCAACTACAATCAACAGAATCATCTCCATACGTTGATCTCATTAAACATAAATCCTCACCGTTGGTCTATGCAGGCTGTATGCGTTTCCATTGATTCTCGACTCAACTTTATTCGTGCATGTTCCCCCAGTGGAATCGTTATGCGTCGTAGATCAATTTATTCTTTAAATCTCCGCCATTGATCTATGCGGGGTGTAAGATTTTCCGCTGATTGGAAAATTTTATTTCTCTGCACTAATTTAACCAGCAGAATCATTCTCATCCCTACATATCATCTTACCCTTTTTCATGACCGTAGATCTAGGATCCCCTTTAAACCATCCTGCTCATTGCCCAAATTCTTGTGCTTGTGCATCTCTTGGTAGTGGATTATTTGTCAACCATAGATCTTACCATCCACAGATCTACACCATTAAAACCTGTCGCCTAATACCATAGGTGCACATTTTTCATTTAATCTTAATTCCAAAGCTTAACCCATAATTTTCTAAGAAATACAGATTTCAAGCTTTAGATTTAGCCCCTTTTATAATTTTTTAAGCACCTTATGAACATACCTTTGGTCATATCATAAAAAAATTTCATACCATACCTTATTTCCTTTGAGGCCTTCCCCTTTCCAACTGCTAACCATAAATGGTGCTAACAAACTGAAACATTCTCACCTTAATTATTGCACCGAAGAGGTGCATTCTATAGCCTAGTATGGGAAGACATGTAAGTCCTTCTGTGATCATCCTAGAGCTGACACCTGTCCATTTAAAAAAATTAATAAATTATTATGAAAAACGATAAAATAATATAAAAAATAACATATCGGCTCAAGTTAGATTTAAAGCATTCAGAACGAAATTATATAAAACTACACAAATTAGATAAATTAAAATGCTTCCTCAAAATTTGCACTCTAAAAAGAGCTTTTCACTTCAATATATTTGATCCCTCTCAGTGCTTGGTAGATCATGTTAAAAAGAAGCAACAAGGAAGGTATTCTAGCATTGCATGTGTCCTTGCATGCTAGAGAGACATTAAACTGGAAGCTAAATCTATTAAAGTAATTTTCTTAAGTTTCAACTTAGGAAAATACTTTAATTATTCTAAGTGAATGACTACTCTAATCTTGGCCATTGATTCTCACGGAAGAATCTCATCCATAGAGCCGTAGTGAGGGTTAGGTTTTTCGCTTAGCCAATAAAGTTAAAAAGATATTTGGTGGAGAGGACACGTACACAGGTACACAGACAATATTCGGTAAAAGAGAAGTCAAACATAGGAGTTTGCAGAAAAGACGGAAGAGCAGCTGCACGATAGGTTCATCGTGACTGAGCAAGTGACCATATAGATCGCACAGAGGGGAAGCATGACATGCATACATGGCACTGTACAACTGTCGTGCAGATTGTATGGATCCGTACTACTAATGTCAACAACCATACAAAATTTGTACAACAGGTCGTACTGCTGACACATAGTCGTACAACTGCGCAAAGCAGTAGTGCCTTGCTATTGGGTTTATCGGTGATTTGTTGTGGTTTTTAGTGTTACAGGTTGGGTGTATTTTACCTTGTGACTGTTGTAAAAGTTCTATATCTTGATAATAAAATTACATATCTGACTGCTGCACCAGTTTTCCCATGTTGGGTTTTTTTGGGGGTTTCCATACCCAAAATATCTCTATCTATATTGCAATGTGATGTTGTGAATGTTTCAATTATTTATATTCCGATGCATATTAGTAAAAGAAGTTCATGTGGGGTTATTTCAGTAACCAATTTAAATATATTGTTTTAGCCCTAGTTTGAGCTTTGAAGGAAAATTTACATGGTATCAGAGCTCTGGTGAGATAAATATGAGAGATTTGCAGCAACAATGATAAATCACGAGCAGATCTATTTGAAGACACAAACCTAGATAGAAGATCCAAGGATTGACATGTACACTTCAATATGGACGTGCAGTTAAGAGTTGAGGATAGACTCCAATGTGCTTAGAACTTTCCTACATGGAAATAAAGGATCACAAGGGCCCTGTATCTCAGTGATGCAGAGGAGCACATTGAATCCATGAAGTTTTCCCCCACATATCTGACAGATTTGATAGCTTGGAAGAAGATTGATTCCAGATCCATGTTGGATGGGGTGAAGGACCACATAGTCCCTCACCTTTCCCAGAAGAATACCGCATCAGAGATGTGGACGGCTTTGGAAAGTATATACCAAAGAAAGAATGAAAACTAGAATATGGTGCTGCAATAGAGGATGCACATTACCAATATGGCTAAGGGGGAAGGAGTGGTTCCTTATCTCACAAGGTTCACACAGATTAGGGATAAGCTTGGAGTTGTTGGCTCTAAGATTGAAGATGAGGAGCTAGTTCAGATAGACCTCAATGGCTTCTCTATGCCATGGGACACCTTTGTCAAAGGTGTTGTGGCTAGGGAGAAGCTCCCTGATTGATATAGACTATGCGATGACTTTGTGCAGGAAGAGACCCACATGGGCCAAGGATTAGACTCATCCAGCAGTGCCCCACAGATTGTGGATGAGGAGGATCTAGCCCTGATAGTGAATAGAAAGGGTAAGGAAAAGAGGAAGAAGGGTGGTAAGAAGAACCTTGACATGTCATAGGTAAAGTGTTTTATCTGCCACAAGCAAGGACACTTTTCCTCCCAGTTCCCAAATAGGAAGAAGAAGATAATCACTCAGATGGATGGATCTGCAGAGGTGGAGTATTTCAGAAAGGACTTTGATGAGGAGTGTTGCTTGATAGCTTGCATGGAAAGCACCACAGGTAGCAGTATTTGGTACATCGATAGTGGAGCATCTAGTCATATGACTGGATAAAGGATATTCTTCAAGGACTTGCAGAAGGGTGGAACATGTATCCATGTTGAGCTAGGTGATGATGTGCGATATCAGGTGCATGGAGTTGGCACTGTTTCATTTCAGGGGGATTCTGACAAACCCCTCATTTTTTTTAATGTGTTATATGTTCCGGGGTTGACCAAAAACCTCATATCAATATCCACTCTAGAGGACAAGGGATTTCAGTTGAAATTCCAAGAACTAGAGTGTATATGAGGCCCAAGGGGTTAGATAGGAGCTTGGATCGGGAAATTGGGATCAAGAGAAGGAAAGTGTATATACTACACTTTGAGGCTGCAAAGACTCTAGTCAACAATGACAGCAGTCTGGGTGAGTTGTGGCATAGGAGGATGACACACTTACACCATGGAGCACTGAGGCACTTGCGACATGAAGCCATTGGAGTTCCTCAGGTATAGGAGGAGAAGCATAACTACTATAAGGGTTTTCATTTGGGGAATAACATCAAGAATCCTTTCCCACATAGTGAGCACAAGTTTAAGGATCCCTTGGACTTAGTGCATTCGGATGTTTGCGAACCTATGAGTGTCCATTATTTTAGTGGTTACATTTACTGCATGACCTTCATTGATGACTATTCCAGGAAGACCTGGATCTATTTCTTGAAGGCCAAGTCAGAGGTCTTTGAGAGGTTTCGAGAGTTTTAGACTCTCGTTGAGAACTAGACAGGAAGGAAGATCCGTGTTTTGAGAACAGATAATGGGGGAGAGAAAATCTCCAATGTGTTTTTGGAGTATTGTTTGGAAGAGGGGATCAAGAAGGAGCACACCGTGCCTCATACCCATCAAAAAATGGAGTGGAAGAGTAGAAGAACAAGACTATGGTAGGAGCATCCAAGGCCATGCTATTTGATCAGGGTTTACCACTATTCCTTTGCGCTGAGGCATACAGGACTGTAGTATACATTCAGAACAGGTGTCCCCACACAACTTTGGGGAGGAAGACACCCGAGGAGGTCTTCACAGGAACTCGGCTAGTTGTGAGTCACATTCACATATTTGTGAGTGTCTAATATTGTCATGTGCATGTTGACACTAGGAAGAAGCTGGACCCTTCTGGAGAGAAGGGGTTACTTATTGGATACAGTGAGACTTTGAAGGCATACAAAGTATACATACCTTCTCACAAGAGGATCATTCTAACCATGGATGTCCAGTTTGATGAGGACAGGGCCTTGCGGAGATCTATCGACTTATCAGCAAAGAAACAACCAACATAGGTTTCAGGGGTCAAATTGGAGGAGCCGAAGGTACAAGTACATGTACAAACATAGGGTATAGGTTCTGGTAGTCAGATAGAGTCAGGTGGATAGGATCCTTAGTCATTGACTTGGAGGATGAGCTACATCAAGAGAAGGAAATCCAACAACCGCAACAGGTAGACACTAGGACATGGCCTAAGTGGTTCAGGTCCACAGTACATGATTCCATGAAGGTGGATCCTCCATAGAGCTCCATGAGACAGAGCAAACTACCGGTGAGACTTAGTTATATGGAACTGTTGATAGATTTGATCAAATGTGAACCTTCTAGTTTTGAGGAGGCTGCACAACATGATGTGTGGCAGGACGCCATGGTTAAGGAGTATGACTCAATCATGAAGAATTAGGTATGGGAGATTGTTTCGATGCCTAAAAAAAAGGTGGTGGGATTTAGATGGATCTACAAGGTAAAAAATGCATCAGATGAAAGTGTGGAGAAGTATAAGACATGCTTCATGGCTAAGGGGTTTTCACAGAAGGAAGGTATTGACTATGAGGAGACCTTCTCCCCTATTTCCAAGTATTCTTCTATTCATACCATTATCTCTTTAGCAGTATAGATGGGTTGGTGAGTCGATCATATGGACATCAATACTTCCTTCCTCAATATATTCATAGAGGAGGAGGTATATATTGAGCATCCAGAGGGGTTTGATGTGGAGAATATGGAGACACATGTATGCATGATGCATAGAGCTCTTTATGGGATCAAGCATGCACCTCGAGCATGGTACTCGAGGATATAAAACTATCTACTGGAGATAGGATTTCAGCGGGGCGAGGTTGACCACAACTTGTATTTCTTGTTAGGTGAGGTGCCTCTCATACTGGTCTTATATGTAGATGATCTCTTTCTTACAGGAGAAGAGAGGCTGATTGGAGACTGCAAGTCCAACCTTGCAATTGAGTTTGAGATGAAATACCTTGGGTTTATGCATTACTTTTTGGGCTTGGAGGTTTGGTAGAGAGATGGATGCTCCTTCATTGGATAGGGGAAGTATGCAGTAGAGATCTTGAAGATATTTGGGATGGAAGACTACAATCCTATGGCCATACCTATAATTTCAACTAGAGGAAGATTAATGCATTAGGATCATACAGATTTGGTCCTACCTTGTATAGTCATCTTATCAGATTGCTTATGTATCTTGTCGACACTCTGCCAAAAATTAGCTTTGCAGCCAATTCATGGTGGACCCTCGAAGAGTGCATTGGACAGATGTGAAGCACATACTTCGCTACATAAAAGGTACAATGGAGTATGGATTGGTTTATGAGTGCAGGGGGAGTGTACAATTAGCAGGATTCACAGATGCTAACTGGGCATGATGTGTAGAGGAAAAGAAAAGTACTTCAGGTTGTTGTTTCATCATTGGATTAGGGGTTGTGTCTTGGTTCAGTAGGAAGCAGAAGTTAGTTTCTTTGAGCTCGACAGAGGCTGAGTACATGGCAGCCAACATGGCTTCTTGTGAGGGTATGTGGCTAAGGAAGTTACTTTCAGGGTTGCTCGAATGTGAGAAAGAGGCTACAATAGTTCACTGTGATAATTAGAGTGGCACCGGGCTATCTGAAAATATAGTGTTCCATGACTGGAGAAAACACATAGACATCAGATACCACTTCTTGATAGATTGTGTTCAGAGGGGAACCATTCAGTTAGAGTACATATAGACATATGAGCAGGTCGCAAAAATGTTTACCAAGGCAGTTTGCAGATATAGTTTTATGAAGTTCAAGGATAAGTTGGGGTTGCTACCGAATCCCTTCCTCATTGAGAGGGAGTTGTAAAAAGAAGTAACGAGAAAGGTCTTCTAGCATTGTATGCGTCCTTGCATGCTAAAGAGATATTAAACTAGATGCTAAATATATTAAAGTAATTTTCCTAATTTTTAACTTAGGAAAATACTTTAATTATTCTAATATGATTTTGACTTTAATGGATTCACTTTATTAAAGTGAAAAGTGAAATATTTAAGTGAATGGCTAATCTAATATTGGCCATTGATTCTCACCGGAGGATCTCATCCATAGATCTGTAGTGAGGGTTAGGGTTTTCACTTAGCCAATAAAGTTAAAAGGATATTTTGTGGAGAGGACACG
Organism: Pseudotsuga menziesii; assembly: GCA_001517045.1. Taxonomy (NCBI): domain Eukaryota; kingdom Viridiplantae; phylum Streptophyta; class Pinopsida; order Pinales; family Pinaceae; genus Pseudotsuga; species Pseudotsuga menziesii. The sequence goes on along the minus strand of LPNX011002641.1, from coordinate 1,053,071 downwards.
TACACAGGTACATAGACAAGATCCATGTAGAGAGAAGTCAAACAGACTCAGTTTGCAAAAAAGACGGAGGAGCAACTGCACAACAGGATCATCAAGACTGTACAAATCGCAAAGAGGAGCAGCATGACATGCAGACATGGAACCGTATAGCTTCCCTATAGAATGTACAAATCCGTACTACTAACGTCAACAACCATACATAATTCGTACAACAGGTCATACAACTGCGTAGAGTAGCATTGTCTTTCTGCTAGGTTGCTCGGTGATTTGCTGAGGTTATTCTCTATTTTGGGCTATAGAGAATTCGGTTCAATAACCATCTTGATGTTGAAATATTGTAACTTCAAAGAATATTCTAAATGTATTTTACTGATGTGACCTATGGGAGATTTTTAATTCCTTCGTCGGGATGTTACTATTGTATTTGGTCATCATTAAGTCATGAGGTAAAACCTCCGTTGTAAGTCGGGTCAATAAAACTCTCCTGAATATAATATAATATTGGTTTGTGAATTCCTAGGTGAAGTCAGCCTAGTAAGTTTGTTGGGGATGACTTGTTAGGGAAAAATTCGAGTGTAAGAACGAGTATAAATAGAGGAGGTATGTTCCTCACTTGAACACACACACTCACTTGTGTATAACGCATAAGAGAGAGAGAGAAACATATCTGCAAGGAGGAAGAGGATCCTGCATATGCTATTGTTGTGAAATTGAATTGAATACTAATGATATCTAGCTAAGCATATGGAATCTTAACATGGTATCAAAGCTAGCATGAATAGAACAACTTTCACAAGGTGAAACTCTCTCTCCTTTCCCTTTGACAAAAAATTAGGGTTTCTGTCAAAGTTGGAATTTTGAAAATATGATTGGTTAGAGATTTGCACCTCCCTAGAGCGCATCTATTGAGCCATGGATCGAATTTTTTGAGTGGGTATATCTCTGGGAAATTCAAACCCTAGTTTGACTATGGACCAAAAAACTGCAGAAAACCAAAGAACCAAAAAACCAAAAAAATGCAAAAACTACAAATCAGAATCTCGCAAGTCAATTTTGAAAGGTAAAGACTTGTAATCTCCAAAAATCAAGTGTACCAATCAACTCGCCTAAGTCAAGCGCGTCTCTTGGTAAGGTTAGTTTTTCATTTTGAGAAATTTCATTTTTTGGTGACCTCCTGGATAAGATGGCCCCAAGAACTAAGCTTGAGGACAAGATAGAAGGCATAGAAAAATTCCAAGCATGGAAATATAGGTCTGGTCTCATTCTTAGAGAGAATGATCTTGATAAATACGTCAAAGAAGAAGTTGCAGAAATAGAAGAAGATGAAGCTAAGGAGAAGCATAGGAAGGACCTAATTACCTAGGACTATGAGGATCATTGTTGATTCTATCAAAGATCACTTGATTCCTCAAGTGTCATCCAAAGAGATTCCTAAGGAAATGTATGATTCCCTATCCATAATGTATGAAGCAAGGAAAATCAACAGAAAGATGAATTTGAGAGATCAATTGAAAAGTACCAAGATGAGAAAAGGAGAATCCATTCAACACTACTTCACAAGGGTCTCCCAGTTTAAGGAGAAACTAGAAGCCATTGGAGACTACCTTGATGAAGATGAACTAGTAATGACTTCTCTCAATGGTCTCACCAAACCTTGGGATTCTTTCATCCAGACTATGTGTGCAAGAAAGGAAAGCACGAAGTTTGACATTGTATGGGAAGGCTGCATCCAAGAGGAAGCTAAAGTATCCAATAGAGAAGATATACTTAAAGAAGATGATAAATCCCTAGCCACCCATACTAAAGAGGAAGAATTCAATCTAAATTCAAGAAGGAAAGCAACAAGGAGTCCCGAACTCCCAAGAAATTCCGAAGGACAAGAGGAAACAATTAAAGGAAGACTACTCCAGCTTTCAATGTTTGAGTTGTCACAAGATAGGACACCTATTGAATATTGTAACTTCAGAGGATATTCTAAATGTATTTTCCTGATGTAACCCAAGGAAGATGTTACTATTCCTTCGTCGGGGTGTTACTATTGTAATTGGTCATCATAGAGTCATGAGGTAAAGCCTCCATTGTAAGTTGAGTCAATAGTACCCTAATGAATATAATATGATATTTTATTGAGTCTTCCTAAGTGAAGTCAATCGAGTTAGTGAAGTGGGGCCGAATTGTTAGATTAAAAGTCAAGTGACAAAAAGAGTATAAATATAGGAGATGTGTTCCTCATTTGAACACACACTCACTTGTGTATATCGCATAGGAGAAAGAGAGAGAGATATATGCTGCAGGGATGTGCATGGATGGGGAATTGTCTTGTATTTTTGATACATCTTATATAGAGGAGTTTTTGTTGGGTTTTCTTCCCCATGAGGGTCTCCCAATATAAATCTTTGTGTTCTTTTTGTGTGGTTGTACTTGTCTATATTTCAATGATCCTTTTTCATACGGTTATGTTGTTATAATGCTAAATGTTATCAGATATTGTATAACCATTAAAAAATTAGTATGGTATCAAATCTACCTTGAAATAAGTATTTGTGCATCCAAAACACTGCTAAAGCTACAACTATTGAAGATTAGGGTTTCATGCTTGAAAACCCTAGAAGACTAAAACTAGTCATGTTGGGACTTTCTCTATATCTTGAGATTGGAGAAGGATAAGGAGCTGAAATGTATATAGGCATTAGAGGAATTTTGGGGTCTAAAATGGGCCTCCTAAGGAAAATAATAAAATAATAGTTAAAATAATAAAATAATATTTATTAATTTTGGAGGAAGAAAGAAAAAAACTACTATTTGTGTTCGTATTTTCGACATATATCCTTGTGTGTTTACTCAAATTTCTATCAATAGAGCTTGTTGGATGTGGAATTTGATTCTGCATCCAACGAGTAGCCACACTCCATACTTTTGACAGACCTCGCTACCCCGAAAACAAGAAATACCTGAAAAAACATGATGCTGACATCATCATCATGTTTTTTCAAGTATTTCTTGTTTTTGGGGTAGCGACATCTGTAAAAGGTATGCACTGTGGGTACTTGTCAGATGCATAATTGAATTCTGCATCCAACAATTATGCATCCAATGAGCTCTCTCGATCAAAATTTGAGTAAAAACACATGGATATATGTTGAAAATATGAACAAAAAAAGTAGTTTTTTTTATGACAAATATGTCAATTCAACCATTATGGTTGACTCATTTTATTGAAATTCTATTGGTTCTTGAATTCCAACTCACAAAAACTTATTTTGGCACGTTTTTTTATATTTTAGAACCCAAATTTCCTCTAATGCCAAAGATGAAATCATGATATACCCTGTGTAAAATTTTCATCCTCATATTCACTATAGTATAGGAGATATGATTCCTCCAACTCAGGTTCCAGCCTCTCCTAGGATTTAGCCTTAAACAGGTAACAGGGAGAATTTCTATATCTCATGCTAGGAAGGTCCAAATGAAATTTAGCAAGATGTTACATATAGGGAACATACTTTAGTTTTTTTGGTAAATGTTTTGAGACCTTGAAGGTGAAACAGTGACACATTACAGTCAGTACAAGTTCACTATGCTGAATAGTCCTGAAATAAGTCGACTTGGAAAAATTCGCATAAGTCCCAATTGATGAAACTAATTCTTCTCTAACCCATGGGAATGAAAAGAAGACAGACCAGGATACATCAATGTAAAGTTTCAGACACGGAGGAGTATTAATTTTGGAGACAAAGAATAAAAATATCAAGAAATTCTGGAGAAAAAATTGAAGAAAACTAGGGAATCGAATATTTTGCAGTTCTAATCACGATTTTTGGAAAATGAGTATGCTGCTCACCTCTCCCTGAGGAGGTGCATATTTCTATCCAATAAGATATGAAATATACCTAATTTGAAAAATTATGGTTTCTTTGTCAAATCCTAGGTCCACCAGAAGCAACATTCCAGAAATTATTTCAAGTAAGCATAAGATTGAAGCAATCTCATTGGTCAAAGAAGAAGTTGCAAATCCAGAAGGAGATGAAGGAAAAGCATAGGAATGAGTTTACCAAAAAAACAAAGATAAGTATTTGAATTTTATTTCATGTATATGTTGTGTATTATGCATGATAGAATGTTTGCATTAATGACAGTATATTACTGATATGCATGTTATGGGTAAGTAGCCCATGGTGCTATGCAAATATCCATTGTTACTTATCTAGAATGAAACTTCTTTGCTGACATATTGGATTAGTGCACAATCTCAATGATGTTATGGTATAAATGGAAGGCATCTGGAAAGTTTCCGTGAGATATGGATGAATGTTGTATTGATTGAAATAGTTGCATGATTATATCCTTATGCATAACAATTTGTGATTATGCATATGTCCTATGAAATGTTTCTAACCATGCAACTGGTGCATTTGACTTGTAGGAAAGGTTGTGTACAACCGCCTACAAGAAAAGAAGGATAATACTTGTTTCAAAGAACAAGTGATGACAATTCAAGATTCACTCCAATAAACATGAACCTGAAGCTCCCACGATCATAGGCACCATGACAGAAGAGAGAGCATTAGAAGAATATAAGAGAGCGGTAGATCCACCTCGAGAGATGAAGACAATATTGGGCACGAGAGACATTTAAATATGAAGAAATGTATGGTGAGACTTCCAACTAAATTAAGAGGCCTAAGATACACTCTAGTTATGTGGCACAATTGAGTGACATCATTGATACAGACCCTTCCACCTATGGAAGGGGCTATGATCAAAGAGTAACAGTTGATAATGGGTAATGATGTCCAGGATATGGTTCCAAGACCTAAAGGGAAGTCCAAAGTGTCTTCCATAAGGATCTACAAGAAAAAGTATACAAAGCAAGGTTCATGGTTTGCCTCAAAAAGAATATACTATGGCATGACATACTCTATTGACCATACACACTTCTCCAGTAGAAGTATATATCAAGCAAAGACCACCTGTGAAGAATATGATTTGTACGGTCTCAGAAGGCACCCATATATAAACACATCTAGTTACATAAGGAGCTTGAATATCACCTAGAGTGATGAATATCTTAACCTTTGCTAGAAGGTTGAAGATGGAAACCTATAGAAGATAACAAGTTCACAGATGGGTGCAAGATGAATGTTTCGACAAAGTTCAAGATAAAGGATCTTGGTATATAGTAACCTGAGATGGATACATAGAATATCAATAGCATAGGATGCTACCTGTCACTCTAGTACAAAATGTAGAGGGAGGATGATGCTCCGCTTAAGGGGGAGTGACTGTAGAATATCTCTGAGTTCGACATGGTACGACATGATAGACAACTCCCTCATGGAATAAGGCTTTACCAAGAGTAAAGTGGGTTCCAATCTTTAAGGTTAAATGGAGAAGACTGGGATATGTCGATGACCTGACATGATGAACTCATGGTAGAAGCAATGATGGAAGAATACCAAAGTCACATTTGTTATATAGTACCCAAACCAGAAAACAAGATTGTGGTATCTTCCAAGTGGCTCTACAAGATAAAACATGCTGCCGATGGAAGGAGGATTCTCTCAGAGAGAGGAAATTAATTATGAAGAGATATTTTCTCCAAGAGCAAGGTACACTTCCATTAGAACCATCATGGCACTTTTTTCCATGATGAAGTGGGATCTACACCATATGGATGTAAAGACAACCTTCCTGAATGGTATGATTGAGGAATACGTTTACATCAAACAACCACAAGGATTTAAAAGTCGAAGACAGAGTGAATCATGTATATAAGTTGAAAAAGGCTCTATATGGACTAAAGCAAGCTCCTAAAGACTGTTATGGAAGAATATATAGCTTCTTGACAAGCTTGGGATTTACCAAAAGTAAAGTTGATCCTAAACTTTACCTGAAGGTTATGAACCTATCATACTATTGTTGTATGACAATGATCTATTTCTGATCACAGATGGAAAGAAGAAGCTAGCTAAAGAATTCAAGATGAAAGATCTTGGATTGATGCATTATTTCCTAGGGCTAGAAGTGTGGCAGAGCCCAGAAGGAATATTTCCAAACCAGGGAAAGTATGTTGTGGAAATCTTAAGAATATTTGATATGTTGGATTGTAAAGCCATGGCCACACCCATAGACACCAACCTGAACTTGTTGTCTGATGAGACATCAGAGTTAGTGGATATGACTTAGTACAGACAGATTGTTGAGTCATTGACATATCTAATGAGCACAATGCCAGATATATGGTTTGCTATGAATGCCTTGAGTTAGTATCTAGTTCAACCTAGACGGGTTCACCTAATAGCGGCAAAGCATGTGATAAGGTACCTAAAAGGTACGATATACTTGGGACTTTACTATGGTAGAGATCATGACTATACAAATTCAGATTGAGCAGGAAGTACTGCAGATAGGAAGAGCGCCTCAGGTGGATGTTATTGTTTGGGATTCGCCGTGATCTCATGGTTTAGTAAGAAACAATCCAGTGTTGCTCTCAGCACAACTGAAGCAGAGTACATAGCAGTTGTGAAGTGATATGGCTTTGAAAACTGATCTCAATACTATTTGACATGGAGTTGGATACCACATCGATTCTTTGTGACAACCAGAATTGCATAAAGATGACAAATAATCCTGTGGTATATGGAAGTAAAGGGAGATATAAAAATGCAGTATGTGAGTACCGATGAGCAAGTTACTGATGTGTTGACCAAGCTTCTGTGACAAGCTTGGTGTAGTTCTAAAAGAATTTCCTCACAAGGAGGAATAATGATGATAATACAGATTTTCCTCGCAAGGAGGAACAATGAAGATATGGACCCTTCTCGGATAGGAGAAACAAGTCAAAGGTATGGACTCTCTTCGGAAAGGAAGAACACATTAGAGGAAATTTGGGGTCTAAAATGGGCCTTATAAGAAAACGTGCCAAAATAATTTTTTGTGAGTTGGAATTCAAGAACCAATAGAATTTCAATAAAATAAGTCAACCATAATGGTTGAATTGACATATTTGTCATTAAAAAAAACTACTTTTTGTGTTTGTATTTTCGACATATCTCGTTGTGTTTTTACTCAAATTTCGATCGGGAGAGCTCGTTGGATGCGGAATCAAATTCCGCATCCAACGAGCTCTCCCGATCGAAATTTGAGTAAAAACACAACGAGATATGTCGAAAATACGAACATAAAAAGTAGTTTTTTTCTTTCTTCCTCCAAAATTAATCAATATTATTTTATTATTTTAACTATTATTTTATTGTTTTCCTTAGGAGGCCCATTTTAGACCACAAAATTCCTGTAATGAGTCAAAGATATGGACCTTTCTCGAAAATGAGAAATGGGTCGAATCTATAGACTCTCTTCAGAAAGGAAGAACAAGTCAAATATATGGATTCTCTTCAGAAAGGAGGAACAGTTCGAAGATATGGACTCTCCTCAGAAAGGACGAGCAGATCGAAGATATGAACCCTCCTAAAACAAAGGGGGCACAGGTTGATAATATGGATCCTCCCAGGAAAGGGGGAGTGATGATGAAGCTGACATCAATGATGGGATGAAAGTGATGCTCCAGCATGAAAGAGGACAAGTGTGCCTGAAGATGTTGACAAGGTATGGCATTCACTTGTGGAAAATAGTATCCTCTCTTGAGGATGGAAAGTATAACACTATGTTCATGAGAGTGGTCCTTACTAGTTAAGGATGACCCTGTAGATTTTACTCTCGAATGGATAGTACCCACATTAATTTGTCATTACCGTAGAATTAAACTTGCTCAGAGTGGTCCTAACCTTAGTGGTAAGGATGCTCTACGATGATCCCTCACAAACGACAGGGCTGAGATTTACATGTGGTCGAGATATGCTCTGCAGACATTACTCTCATATGGAGAGTACCCACATTCAGTTGTGGATATTTTATAATACCACTCGCTCGGGAGTGGTCCTAACCTCAATGGTAAGGATTCTCTATGATGAGTCCTCATGGAAGACATGGACGACATTTTGTATGCGATCAAGATCTTCTATGTAGACAATACTCTTGTATGGAGAGTATCCATGCATTCATATGTAGATGCCATAGAATAACACTCGCTTGGGAGCGGTCCTAACCTTAGTGGTATGGATTCTCTATGATGAGTCCTCATGGATGCCATAGTATAACACTCAACTGGGAGTGGTCCTAACCTCAGTGGTATGGATGTTTTACGATGATGAACGACATTTTGTATGCGGTCGATATTTTCTATGCAGACAATACTAATGCATGGAAGAGTATACCTATATGTGAGTGTAGATAATGTAGTATAACACTCACTTGGGAGTGGTCCTAACCTTATTGGTATGGATGGTCTATGATGAGTTCTCATGAATGATAGGGCCTACACTGGGTGCAATCGATATCTACATTCAGTTGTAGACGATTTAGTTGGTCAATATCATGGACCGGGCTTATGGAGGATTCCATCATCCTTGGACTTATGTCCTAAAGTGATAGGGATTGATCATCCCGTAAAGAGATCATGTGTATTACAAGTAACGTGGTGGAAAAAGGATCAAGTAGATTGAAGTACGGAGACAAAGGATCAAGTAGATCGAAGTGCTATTGCAAAGGATCGAAATGATTGAAGTGTTGCTGCAAAGGATTGATAAGATCGAAGTGTTGCTGCAAAGGATCAGAATATCAAAGTGTTGCTGCAAAGGATCAAGTAGATCAAAATGTGGCTACAAAGGATCAAGAAGAATTGAAGTGCTGCTGTAAAGGATTAGAAGATCGAAGTTCTGCTCCAAAGGATCAGAAGATTGAAGTGTTGCTGCAAAGGATCGAGAAGATCGAATTGTTGCCACAAAGGATCGATACGATCAGAGTGCTTCTACAAAGGATCAAAATATTGAAGTGCTTCTGCAAAGGATCAAGTAGATCGAAGTGTGGCTGTAAAGGATTAAGAAGGATCGAAGTGTTGCTGCAAAGGATCAAAAGATCAAAGTGCTGCTGCAAAGGATCAGAAGATCAAAGTGCTGCTACAAAGGATCGAGAAGATCAAAGTGTTGTTGCAAAGGATTGATAAGATCGAAGTGCTGCTACAAAAGATCAGAAGATCAAAGTGCTTCTGCAAAGGATCAGAAGATCGAATCACTGCTGCAAAGGATCAGAAGATCGAAATGTTGCTACGAAGGATTGAAAGGTCGAAGCATTGCCGCAAAAGGATCAAGTGATCGTGTGATGTAGAAGATGAAGACATTGAAGAGTAAATGTTCTAGTTTCTGATTGTGAAAACTTCCTATGACATATAGATGTATCACCTTGATGATGTTGCAGAAAATCTGTCTCGTTACTCCTATTGTCTATGATGATGTTGTCAATAGAATAACCTTCTCATTAAGGGGGAGTGTTGAATATTGTAGCTTCAAATGATAGTCTAAATGTATTTTACTGATGTAACCCAAGGGAGATGTTATTATTCCTTCATCGGGGTATTACTATTGTAATTGGTCATCATAGAGTCATGAGGTAAATCCTCCATTGTAAGTCGGTTCAATAGTACTCTAATGAATATAATATAATATTGTATTGAGTCTTCCTAAGTGAAGTCGGCCCAGTTAGTTAAGTGGGGCCAACTTGTTAGGTTAAAAGTCAAGTGGAAAAAAGAGTATATATATAGGAGATGTGTTCCTCATTTGAACACACACTCACTTGTGTATAGTGCATAGGAGAAAGATAGAGATATATATGCTGGAGGGAGGTGCACATGTCTGGGGTCTTGTCTTGTACTTTTGATACATCTTATATAGAGGAAGTTTTGTTGGGTTTTCTTCCCCATGAGGGTTTCCCAAGATAAATCTTTGTGTTCTTTTGTGTGGTTGTACTTGTCTGTCTTTCAATGATCCTTTCGCATATGGTTATGATGCTATAATGGTAAATGTTATCAGATCTTGTATAACCATTAAAAACTTAACAACACCTTGCCATAAATTGTCTATTGAAGAAAGAAGAATACAAGAAGAAGAAAAAAAGACATCATGCACACCTAGCTGAAGATGATGAAGAAGAGGAATAAGGACCTCAAAGAAAACTAGCAAAATAAGAATATGCAAAAGAGTATGTATTATTCTATGCACTCTCTGGGTCTTTCTTACCTAGAGAAGATACATGTCTTATTGATAATGGTGATTCAAATCACATGACAGGACATAAGAAAACTCTTTCAAAGCTTGAAGAGAAGAACTCTCCTCAGAAAGTATCTTTAGGAGATGACTATCAATATCCTATCAAAGGTATTGGTGAAGCAAGCTATATGCTTGATTATGAAACTCCCATGAGGATGAGGGAAGTCTTATATGTACCAGGTTTTAATAAGAACTTACTTTCTATCTCAGCATTAGATAATAAAGAATATATGGTTGCATTTATAGATGGACAAGTACTTATGTGGCCCAAAGGAAAATCAATTGAAGATGTAGTTGTCATTAGTGAAGAAGGATGATTATATAAACTTAAGGGACATTTGGAAACAACCCTTTTTCATGAGATCACTATCCCAAGTGAGCTATGGAATAGGAGGATTGCTCCCATCAACTACAAAGCACTACCCCATGTGAGCAAAGAAGTAACAGGTTTACCAGATTTGAAGATCGATAATGAAGGCAACTGCAAAGGACGTGCAAGAGGAAACAATATCAAGAATCCATTTCCGAAGAGTGAAACAAATACTAAAGGTACATTGGAACTAATTCATTCAGATGTATGTGGTCCAATTCCCTCCACATATTTGAGTGGTTTTGAATATTATGTTACATTTATTGATGATTATTCAAGAAATACTTGGATATATTTCTTGAAAACAAAGGATGAGGCATTCGGAAAATTCAAGGAATTCAAATCCTTGATAGAGAATAATTCAGAAAGGATAATCAAGACACTCAGAACAACCAATGGTGGAGAATATACTTCAAAAGAATTTGAGGAATTTTGCAAAGAAGCTGGAATCAAGAATGAACTAACCACTCTCTATAATACTCAACAAAATGGTGTTGCAGAAATAAACAACATGACCATTATGGAAGCGGTGAATACAACGATACATGATCAAGATATTCCCATGCATCTATGGGCTAAAGCAACAAGAAACTGTTTATGTACATAATAGATTATCTCACAGTGCCCTTTGATTCAATACTCTTGAAGAAATGTTCACAAGAAAGAAGCCTCAAGTAAGCCATCTCAAAATATTTGGTTGTCCATCATACATTCACATTCCAAAAGAAAAGAGAACCAAGTTGGACCCTTCCGGAAAGAAGGGAATATTTTGTTGGATACTGTGAAGTCTCCAAATTCTTTATAATATACATTACAGGATTCCATCACATGGAGATCAATAGGGATGTAACATTTGACGAAGAAGCAGCTCTCAAGAGATCTAGAAAGTGCCAGCATGAAGAAGTATATGAAGAAGATATACCTCAAATAAGTGAAGAACATGCACCCTCCCCTAAAAAATGAGACTCAGAGGACCATGATATGATAGAAACTCAAGAACCTCCTACTTGGGTAAGAGAAATCATACAAGAGGCAAAGAAGTATGGAGTTTCAGAAGGCTCTAGAAGAGTAAGCAAGAGATGAAAACCATTCTCTAGTTATGTAGCTTTGATGTGATCTTGTAGATCAAGAACCTACCAGTTATGAAGAAGATGTACAAAAGAAAGAATGGGTAGAAGCAATGACAAAAGAATACCAATCAATAATGAAGAATGATGTTTGGCATATAGTTCCCAAACCCGAAGGCAAGAGTGTGGTATCTTCCAAGTGGATCTACAAGATAAAGCATGCAGCTTATGGAAGTATTGAAAAATACAAAGCAAGGTTTGTTGGATACAACAGCAACACAGAGAGGGGGGGCTGAATCTGTGTTCAGTTTTTATTACTTTTTCAACTTTTATAATCAACAACTTATTCAATATTATGCATTATCACATTATCATTATATCATCATCAGCATTGTTATCATCATCATCACATAGAAAGCATAGCAACACAGTACACAATATTTTTATGTGGAAACCTAAGTCTTGGAGGAAAAACCACAGAAGCCTTTTTAAAATAATTTTTCAGAAATAACTGGAAGGAAGCAACAACCCCCTTATTACAAAGAATTCAATTTTTTAGCTTCAACTGGAAGGAGGCTATGACCCCCTGATTTATAGGATACGACTTGAAGGAAGTTGCCAATCCGTAGTTTTTCGAATTCAACTAGAAGGAGGCTACGACCTCCTTTCCTTGCCTCGTCCTGCTACCCTGATATGAAGATAGAAACAACTGAACCACAACTGCAATGATCCTGCGGACCTGTTAATCAACACTTGTGCTACACTGCACAATCCATACCACACTGCACAACAACTACCACTCTAGCCACTGCTCATTATCTGATCACTACTCATCAATCGATCACCGTCCACTGTATCACAATACTCATCAACATGTACAATCAACATGTACCAATCAATTTGTTTCTCACATCAACCAACTCAGTCAATCTGAGTTTGCACAACAAACTCAGTCCACCTGGGTCAAACCAACTACTCATACAACTCATCCAATCTGAGTCAAACCAACTGCACATAAGGCAACTTGTGCCAATCTTTCTCAACTGTACCAAGATGCTTGTGTACCTGTGCCAAATCAATCATATGTTTGTGTTAACCTAATCAAGTGCTTTGATAGTCAACCAACCCTTCTTACTTGGCCTAGTTCATCAAGTAAAAGACACATTTGAGCAACCAAGAGACTTCACATACTGTCAACCAAACGTTTTCCAAACACACTCAACTCAATGACACCATAACCAACCTCAATCACAGTCAAGGAATACTTGACAGTTAAACATGATATACTTCAACCAAATAACCTCAACCAATACGATAAAAGACTTAACCAACTATGTCAAACTCAATCAATATCATAAACTCTTAGACACAAAAGGATTTTCCACTCTACTCAAATCAAGTCAACAAATCAAACAAATATCAAGCAAATAATCACTTACAACACTGTCAAAGGTTGTCATTAACAATCCAACTCCACTTAGGTCAAAGACACAATGATCAACACTTGTAAAACTAGTTTTCAAAGAAAACGTTTAGGTTGACAAAATAAATAACTCACAATATATAATACTTACATGTCAACTTCTCATTCAATACTACACCAATCAAGATAATCACCAAGGTCTATCCAAGATAATCATCAAGATTTGTATCAATATCACATCAAGGTATATGCCAAGAAAACCATCACCATAGCTTCCATAACATATTGAATGACTTTAAAGAGATATACCAATATATAGCCTCACATACTAAGATCAAAGATGAACTCTATCCATGAGAGACATGTGCCATTACAAGAGAAACCATGAAGCATGAACCATACCGTATTGAAGATAACAAGATGGAGAAAAAGTAGAAAACCCAAAATAAACTCTATATCCTGTCATCACACAGCCCTCGTAACAAGCTTTCCAACAAACCAAAAAATTTGTAATTCCAATTTCGTATGAGAAACTTATGCCTATTTTAGTGAAGATGCCCAGAAATTTTTCTGTCACACAATTTCACACTTTTCTCCAAAATGTGCGAAATTCATAAGAGAAGTGGTGATGAAAAAATGAAATGCTTGATATTCTATTTATATAGTTTGTAGAGAAAAAATATTACCTTGAGCCTACATGCAATTCAAAATTACAAATAATTAAATTCTGTTTTGTTTAGTTGGCTCACCCAAAAAGATGGGGTACCCCAACTTCAAAAATTCATATCTTTTCAACCGTAAGGAGCCACATGACGTGCCACCTACCGTTGGAAATGGAATGGCAAGGGCTATCTCCCCATGATGGGTTTATTTTCAATGCCATGGTCCAATACCCTTAAAATCCTCAATTTGTTCAGGATGTCAAAGACCCCACACATGAGGGTGCAAAAGACCATACCACCAACTACAAGAGTTTCAAAGCATTCTTCAACATATCAAGGCACGTCCATGGGATCTACCTCCATCTAAATCCCAATATCCATATAACCACAAATAGGACCATACATCATCATGGTTCAAGGTCTCCATATCATTAAAAACATATCCAATGGTTCCACTATATATCTTCATCACTATAAGAGTACCAACACCCCAAAAGAGGGGTACAAAGACCTCACCACTAGTTTGAAACACCTTATGGGCTTCATATGCATGATCATAAGGCTACTACATGGCAAGGACCATATAGCATCCAAGGGACATCAAAACATTTATGTGGGTTCAAGACTTAAACTTTCAAGGACACCAAGGACCACATAAGAATGGGTTCCAATATACCACCATCAGTGTGGGTTCCAACACCTAAGTTTCCACATGCAAGAGTATCAATATCTAAGATTATGGACTCAAGGACCTCACAAGAACTTAGAAACTTCAAGACCATCCAATGCAAGCAACGAGATTCACCATCAACACATCAAATACTTTACACACATGAGCCGCACCATCCAGCCAACAACCAATCAAGAGACTAAGACAAGTACAAGCATAACAAGCAGCACAAAGACTAGTAACCAAATATCAACCATGAGTAAGGATCTTGACAATGGACTCAAATGGGACCAAGATACAACTTAGGGGCACTTGAGCAAGTCAATGGGTAACCAGGGCTTTTGTCATTGTTCCAAGGCCTCCAAGGGCTTCAAGCTTGGGCTTGGACAAGGTCAAAAGGGATCATCTTGCACAAAACAACCAAAAACTAAACAATAACACTTAGGGGCTCTACAAGGGGCACCAAGGACTCAATAGTTGGCATCAATGACCATACACTGTTGCCATCAATGACAAATTAATCAACAATCTCCCTCTTTGTCATTGATGACAACACAATAAGTCCTCTTCAGAACAAGCTCCCCTGTCAACAAAACTTCTATTCCCCTTTGGCATCAATGGCAAAGGGACTTTTCTTTGACCATATTGCTCCCCCTTCGGGAATGCTCCCCCTTAGGCCATGCTCCCCCTGTCATCAACTTCTCTTCTTTTTCAACTTTTCTTCCTCTTTGGATTAATGACAACAAAAACTTCTTTTGGCACTACTTCTTCCCTTATCATTGATGCTTATTTGATGGACTTGTATTTTGTCACACAATTACTTTTGGAACCAACTACTATACGATACTCAAATCTGATAATCAGGTACATATCTCCTCTTACACATTCTTTGTACACTTCATATCACTAGTCAATAGTCTTCAAAATGGCATTGGGTCTTTCCCAAGATTTTCATCATTTCTATTTTTATCTACTAACTTTATTCTCCATACTTTGGTAGGATGATGGTTGTTCATGACATTCGATTGAACTTTCTTTCTTCTCCAAAATTTAACCTGTCCCTGCACCCTACAATGTTTTGCGAAATGACCATAATGATAACAATTGTAACACTGAATTGAAAATATACTTTTATTTCTTTTTGGAGTGATTCTGTCGTGAGCTCTACAATGAATGGCTTTGTGACCATAGTTGTAACACTTGTAGCAGTGACCATGGATATACAACTCCAAAGAAAATGGGATCTTCTAAGAATACATGTATTATTCTCTTGATTCTTTCTTATCATGGGATCTTCTAAGAATACATGTATTATTGTTAGCCTTTTCTTCTTTTACTATAGAGATTTTACTTTCTTCAATGTTCTTCTCGATCTTCGAATTTGTCTTTAACTGAGTAGTTGTTTTGTCCAGATCTCCCTTCAGAGAGAGGATCTTCAATTCTTGCTTTTGACAAATTTCTATCTTTTCTTGGAGTTGTCTTGTTAGATCTTCTTCTATCTTCTTGACTTCTTCTACCTGCTTGTTGAGAGCAAAGATATTGTCCTCCATCTTTCCTTTTGAATTCTGATCATCGTCGTGGAATTTTTGCAGTTGACCTTGTAGTATATGATTCTCCTTTCTCAGTTCTGAGAGGTCCTTTTCAAATTCAAAGTTTGTCAAACATACCTTCCATAACTCTACCTTCAAGGATTTGATTTCAAGTTCTTGTTTTCTTCTTAACTTCTCTTCCAATATTTCTTTAGCCTTGTAGGAACTTATCTCATTGTCTTTGTCTTGTAGCTTGCAAATCAATTCTTTTTCCTTATCTTCTAGTAGTCTTTTGAGCTTGACAATTTCTTTTGAGTGCTTTTCAATTTCTGTAGCTAACTTCTCAAGTTTGCCTTTCAAATATTTGGATATGGATTCTTTGATTCGGGTAGCTTCTTCAATTTGGAGTTTTAGATTAATTATGGTCTGTGTGGCCTTTTCAGATTCTTCTTGATTCTTCTTCTTGACTTTGTCCACTTGCTCTTTCAATACCTGTTTCTGTTCACATAGATTTTTCACTTCTTGTGAAACATTAGTAATTTCATTGTCTATCATAATATCAGCTAAATTTCTATTACTCATCGGAGAGAAAGGATTTTCATCATAATCTGAAGTGTTGTATTCAATTAATTTAGAATAGCCCTTATTTTCTATACCTGACAAACATATATCTTTAAAAGAATTACAAATAGAGTGTTCAGGGAACATACCTTCATACTTACCTGGATCTTGTATTGACCCATCTTCTACTTCTTGTTCTTCATTTAGCTGATTTTTTTTTAACGATAATTCTTCAGCTGAGTTGCACTTTCCTATTTTCTCCTTTTGGAGATCTGTTAGATCTTCAAGCATTAATTCCATAACCTCTACTTTCTCTTCTTCATTGGAGTAGTATTGCTCTAACTTGAGCCATAGTTCCCTAGTTGAGAGCACTTCCCTATCTTCTTCTTTTGGATATCTGCTAGGCCTTCAAGGATGGCTTCCATAGCCATAGAATTATTTTTCTTTGCTTCTTTCTGAGCTGATGTTTTCATTTTCTTTGGAGTTGTATATCCAGTAACAACTAACTTCCATACACCAATTGCCTCAAGATAAGCCTGCATTCTCATTTTCTAGATCAAGTAATAATTTGACTCACGTGACAATGGTACTCCATTCACCGAGAACCCCATGGTGTGTTAAAGATCTCCTTCAAGCTGATAAGGCTTTCTATGAAGGACCTGCTCTGATACCAATTGTTGGATACACCAAGAACACAGAGAGGGGGGGCTGAATCTGTGTTCAGTCTTTATTACTTTTTCAACTTTTATAATCAACAACTTATTCAATATTATGCATTATCACATTATCATTATATCATCAGCAGCATTGTTATCATCATCATCACATAGAAATCATAGCAATACAGTACACAATATTTTTACGTGGAAACCCAAGTCTTGGGGGGGAAACCATGGAAGCCTTTTTAAAATAGTTTTCCAGAAATAACTGGAAGGAAGCAACAACCCCCTTATTACAAAGACTTCAATTTTCTAGCCTCAACTGGAAGGAGGCTATGACCCCCTGATTTACAGGCTACGACCTGAAGGAAGTTGCCACTCCCTAGTTTTTTGAATTCAACTGGAAGGAGGCTACGGCCTCCTTTCCTTACCTCATCTTGCCACCCTGATATGAAGATAGAAACAACTGAACCACAACCGCGCTGATCCTGCGGACCTGTTAATCAACACTTGTGCTACACTGCACAATCTGTACCACACTGCACAACCTGTACCACACTGCACAACAACTGCCACTACTAGCCACTGCTCATTATCTAATCACTACTCATCAACCGATCACTGTCCACTGTATCACAATACTCATCAACATGCACAATCAACATGTACCAATCAATCTGTTTCTCACATCAACCAACTCAGTCAATCTGAGTCTGCACACAAAATTCAGTCCACCTGGGTCAAATCAACTACTCATACAACTCATCCAATCTGAGTCAAACCAACTGCACATAAGGCAACTTGTGTCAATCTTTCTCAACTGTACCAAGATGCTTGTGTACCTGTGCCAAATCAATCATATGTTTGTGTTAACCTAATCAAGTGCTTTGATAGTCAACCAACCCTTCTTACTTGGCCTAGTTCATCAAGTAAAAGACACATTTGAGCAACCAAGAGACTTCACATACTGTCAACCAAACGTTTTCCAAACACACTCAACTCAATGACACCATAACCAACCTCAATCACAGTCAAGGAATACTTGACAGTTAAACATGATATACTTCAACCAAATAACCTCAACCAATAAGATAAAAGACTTAACCAACTATGTCAAACTCAATCAATATCATAAACTCTTAGACACAAAATGATTTTCCACTCTACTCAAATCAAGTCAACAAATCAAACAAATATCAAGCAAATAATCACTTACAACACTGTCAAAGGTTGTCATTAACAATCCAACTCCACTTAGGTTAAAGACACAATGATCAACACTTGTAAAACTAGTTTTCAAAGAAAACGTTTAGGTTGATCAAATAAATAACTCACAATATATCATACTTACATGTCAACTTCTCATTCAATACTACACTTATACAACAATTAAGATAATCACCAAGATCTATCCAAGATAATCATCAAGATCTATATCAATATCACATCAAGTTATATGCCAAGAAAACCATCACCATAGCTTCCATAACATATTGAATGACTTTAAAGAGATATACCAATATATAGCCTCACATACTAAGATCAAAGATGAACTCTATCCATGAGAGACATGTGCCATTACAAGAGAAACCATGAAGCACGAACCATACCTTATTGAAGATAACAAGATGGAGAAAAATTAGAAAACCTAAAAGAAACTCTATATCCTGTCATTAGACGGCCCTCTTAACAAGCTTTCCAACGAGCCAAAAAATTTGTAATTTCGATTTCGTATGAGAAAGTTATGCCTATTTTAGTGAAGATGCCCAGAAATTTTTTTGTCACACAATTTCACACTTTTCTCCAAAATGTGTGAAATTCGCAAGAGAAGTGGTGATGAAAAAATGAAATGCTTGATATTCTATTTATATAGGTTGTAGAGAAAAAGATATTACCTTGAGCCGACATGCAATTCAAAATTACAAATAATTAAATTCTATTTTGTTTAGTCGGCTCACCCAAAAAGGTGGGGTACCCCAACTTCAAAAATTCATATCTCTTCAACCGTAAGGAGCCACGTGATGTGCCACCTACCGTTGGAAATGGAACGACAAGGGCTATCTCCCCATGATGGGTTTATTTTCAATGCCATGGTCCAATACCCTTAAAATCCTCAATTTGTTCAGGATGTCAAAGACCCCACACATGAGGGTGCAAAACACCATACCACCAACTACAAGAGTTTCAAAGTATTCTTCAACATATCAAGGCACGTCCATGGGCTCTACCTCCATCTAAATCCCAATATCCATATAACCACAAATAGGACCATACATCATCATGGATCAAGGTCTCCATATCATTAAAAACATATCCAATGGTTCCATTATATATCTTCATCACTATACGAGTACCAACACCCCAAAAGACGGGTACAAAGACCTCACCACTAGTTTGCAACACCTTATGGGCTTCATATGCATGATCATAAGGCTACTACATGGCAATGACCATATAGCGTCCAAGGGACATCAAAACATTTATGTGGGTTCAAGACTTAAAATTTCAAGGACACCAAGGACCCCATAAGAATGGGTTCCAATATACCACCATCAGTGTGGGTTCAAACACCTAAGTCTCCACATGCAAGAGTATCAATATCTAAGATTGTGGACTCAAGGACCTCACAAGAACTTAACAACTTCAAGACCATCCAATGCAAGCAACGGGATTCACCATCAACACATCAAATACTTTACACACATGAGCCACATCATCCATCCAACAACCAATCAAGAGACTAAGACAAGTACAAGCATAACAAGCAGCACAAAGACTAGTAACCAAATATCAACCATGAGTAAGGAACTCGACAATGGACTCAAATGGGACCAAGATACAACTTAGGGGCACTTGAGCAAGTCAATGGGTAACCAGGGCTTTTGTCATTGTTCCAAGGCCTCCAAGGGCTTCAAGCTTGGGCTTGGACAAGGTCAAAAGGGCTCATCTTGCACAAAACAACCAAAAATTAAACACTAACCCTCAGGGGCTCTACAAGGGGCACCAAGGACTCAATAGTTGGCATCAATGACCATACACTATTGGCATCAATGACAAATTAATCAACAAGGTTTGTGGCTAGAGGTTTATCTCAGAAAGAGGGAATTGATTATGAAGAGACATTTGCACCAGTAGAAAGGTACACTTCCATCAGAACCATCATGGCACTTGCATCCATGATGAAGTGGAGTTTACACCAGATGGATGTAAAGACATCCTTTCTGAATGGTGTAATTGAGGAATAAGTATACATTGAACTGCCACAAGGATTTGGAGTCGAAGAAGGATGGACTCACGTATGTAAGTTGAAGAAGGATCTATATGGAATAAATCAAGCTCTTAGATCTTGGTATGGAAGGATAGATAGCTTCTTGACAAGCTTGGGATTTACCAAAAGTAAATTCGACCCTAACCTTTACTTTAAGGTTATGGATGATGAACATGTCATACTATTACTATATGTGGATGACTTGTTTCTGACAGGAAATGAGAAACAGATTGTAGAATGCAAGAAGAATCTCACTGAAGAATTCAAGATGAAAGATCTTGGATTGGTGCACTATTTTCTAGGCTTGGATGCATGGCAAAAGCTAGAAGGAATATTTCTCAACCAGGGAAAGTATGTTGTGGAAATATTGAAAAGATTTGATATGATGGAGTGTAAATCCATGACCACTCCCATGGATACCAAACTGAAGTTATTATCGGATGAATCATCATAATTAGTGGATGTGACTAAGTACAGATAGATTATTAGGTCATTGCTGTATCTGACGAATACCGGACCAGATATATTATTTGACATGAACACCCCGAGTCAGTATCTAGTTAAACCTAGACTTATTCACATGATAGTTGTAAAGCATGT
Organism: Pseudotsuga menziesii; assembly: GCA_001517045.1. NCBI lineage: Eukaryota > Viridiplantae > Streptophyta > Pinopsida > Pinales > Pinaceae > Pseudotsuga > Pseudotsuga menziesii. Next base: position 1,032,102 of record LPNX011002641.1, on the reverse strand, counting down.
GATGAAGTACCTGAAAGGTACGATAGACTGGACTATACAATGATGGAGATCATGAATATAGATTGTATGGTTATACAGATGCAGATTGGGATGGAAGTACCTCAGACAGGAAGAGCACCTCACGTGGATGTTATTGTCTAGTATCCTCCTTGATCTCATGGTTTAGCAAGAAGCAGTCCAGTGTTGCTCTCAGCACAACTGAAGCAACGTATATAGCAATTTGTTCTGCTAGTTGTGAATCCATATGGCTTCAGAAGTTGATGTCAGGTCTATTTGATATGGATATGTATACCACTGTGATTTAATGTGACAACTAGAGTTGTATAAAGATGACGAAGAACCCAATGTTCCTTGACAATTCGAAGCACATAGAAATCTGGTATTTTTATATACGGGACATGGAACAGAAGGGAGCTATAAAGCTCCAGTATGTGAGTACTGATGAACAAGTTGCTGATGTATTGACCAAGCCTTTGTCTCAAGTAAAGTTTGAATACTTTCGTGACAAGCTTGGTGTTGTCCGAAAAGGCTTTCCTCATAGGGAGGAACAACGATGATGATGCTGAAGACTTTCCTCATAGGGAGGAACAATGATGATGATCCTGACGACTTTCCTCGTAAGGAGGAATAGTGATGATGATGTTGAAGACTTTCCTCATAGGGAGGGACAATGATGATGATGCTGAAGACTTTCCTCGTAGGGAGGAACAATGAAGATGATATGGACCCTCCTGAAAATGGGGAGTAGGTTGATGAAGTGGAACCTCCTCTAAATGGGGAAGTAGGTTGATGATGTGGACCCTCCTCGAAATGGGGGAGTGATATGGACCCTCCTCAGAAATGGGGAGCAGGCTGACGATGTGGACCCTCCTTGTACTTTGTTACTAAAATGCTCACCTCGGACAAACAATAAGGAATTAGGAAAAACTCAAAAGAACAAAGTTGTAGATAATTTCAAGACCTTTCCAATGGTCCAAAGTTCATCCAATTCCGAGTTACGAGCAAAACATTATTCCCAAAACACGAAAAAATTCCTGGAATATTCTGGCCTTTTTTCAAATATGATATATTTTGGGCAAAATAAAACCTTATGATTGAATCCGTAGAATTTTGTCTTCGAGGAGGTTGCAGGATTGCATCGTCCTTGGACTTATGCCCTAAAGTGATAGGTATTGACCATCCCGTAAGTGGCTCGGGATTGCATCGTCCTTGGACCTATGTCCAAAGGTGATAGGGATTGATCATCTTGTAATTGGATCATCTGTGTTGCAGGTTATGTTGTTGCCAATGATGATGTTGATCAAGATATCAAGTGCTGCTACAAAGTATCGAGCGATTGAGTGCTGTAAAGGATCAAGCGCTCGAGTGCCGCAGAGGATGAATATCAAAGATGAAGACTAATAAAGTGTTGATGCAAAGGATCAAGCGATCGAGTGCCGCAAAAGATGAAGATCAAAGATGAAGACTAATAAAGTGTTGTTGCAAAGGATCAAGTGATCAAGTGCTACAGAAGATGAAGACTCAGTGCTGTAGAAGATTATGTTCTAATGCAGAAGATGTTGAAGATGCTCAGTAACTATTCCAGTTGCTAATGATTGTTGAAAAATTCCAATAACGTATAGATGTATCACCTTGATGTTGTTGTAGATGTTCTCTCTCCTTGCTCCTACAGTTGATGTTGTTGTTGTTAGTATAATACTCTTCTCACTAAGGGGGAGTGTTGAAATATTGTAACTTCAAAGAATATTCTAAATGTATTTTACTGATGTAACCTATGGGAGATGTTTTATTCCTCCGTCGGGAAGTAACTATTGTATTTGGTCATCATAAAGTCATCAAGTAAAACCTCTGTTGTAAGTCGGGTCAGTAGAACCCTCCTAAATATAATATAATATTGTTTTGTGACTTCCTAGGTGAAGTCGACCCAGTAAGTTTGATGGGGCCGACTTGTTAGGGAAAAAGTAAAGTGTAAGAAAAATTATAAATAGAGGTGTGCTCCTCATTTGAACAGACACACTCACTTGTGTATAACACATAGGAGAGAGAGAAAGACATATTTGCAAGGAGGAAGAGCACCTGTTTGGGGTTTTATATTTGTACTTTTGATACATCTATATAGAGGAAGTTTTGTTGGGTTTTCTTCCCATTGAGGGTTTCCTAGGATAAATCTGTGCTTATCTTGTGATTGTGTTTCTTTCAGTGATCCTGCATATGCTATTGTTGTGAAATTGAATTGAATGCTAATGATATCTAGCTAAGCATATGGAATCTTAACACTTGAACCCCTCTTTTGGTTGACCCTATGATTCACCAACAATAATTAATTTTGTTGTAGGTTTTGTTGGAAAAATTGGGGGCTCCACAATTGCACTTGTGGTCGGTCTATGTTTAGTTAAGTCCTAACACTGGAGCCTTACTTGCATATGTCCCTTTTATGTTTTTACCTACCAATGAATTAGTAGATAAGGAAGTTTTCACGGTTATGCCAAAATAAACATTAGGAACCACACTAATTTGTTTTTATGAAACCTACCTTTATTGACTATATCCTTGTTCATGCAATGCCAACATACTCCAAATCCAACAAAACAACATACTCATAAAAAATAACTATAGATTCTTACCATCATTGTTTTGTTGTATCCAATATGAGGGTACTTCGAAAACTAAAATAAAAAAACAATCCAAAAAAACTGAGCTAAATGCTAATCCCTTTTGACACTTCCCCTACGACTCCAACATCTGACTCAAATTAATTACCTTAATTCATATTATATTAATTCATCAATCCAGGGTTCATAAACTTATGAAGTGTCAACACTATAAGTGCAAGGATAAGTTTTCAAGGTGTTGTCAAAACTACAAAATTAAGTCAACACTCTTCACACAACCTAACTACAAAAGATAATCTTTTTGATCAAAACATTAGTTCATTTATGGATCTCCTTGGTAGAAAAGCAAGTCAGTTCATATTCATATTGCTAATAAGTGCTATGTTTTAGATTCACTAAATAAACTTAGAAATGAAAGAGATCAATATTAAAAAAATATATCAACTAAAAATCAAAATTTGAAACAAAACTTCTTCAACTAACCATAAGATTTGTTACCATAAAATTCATTAGTCTCAACAACAAAAGTGCACTCCAATGCCAATCCTTTGATACTGACAATACTCTGTTTATCTCACTTACTAAACGATATCAAATTTTTCATACTCGGCATATCAAATGGAAAATATTACTCAAAACAAGAAATTCTTCTTCCTAACTTATAAGAGATACTTGAAATGAACTTATCATCTTTTGTTTGTGGATTTCATTGGTGGAACCACATGTCAATGAAGATCTTTGTGACTGACATATACTCTCGTAAGTCTAAAACAACACCCAAGTTCAAAGACATACTTGAAAACGAGATCCAAAATCATGCAAACAACATCTTTCCATCCAAACAATGCATTAATCATTTACAAAGGAATAATAAGTAGGTCATTGGAATGCAGCTGTAACAATTTATGTTGTTAACATAATACTTTGTTCTCATGTACTTCCCTAATTAATGAAGTTTTGAATATCAAGATAAGATGTCTACATGAACTGCCCGTGGGGGGGCAAAGCAAGTGGTAAAGTGGAATTGTTTGTAAATGGAAGGTCTCGTGTTCAAATCCCCCCCAAATTTACCCGTGTGCCATGGTTCGAGCCCTGTGGTTGCACCTAGGGTTATAGTGGTAGCGGGATTGGATCCCTGGACCCTGTGTCATGCGAGTACCAGCTTGTCCCTAGTTGCTGATTCCCCTAGTCAGAAAAAAAAAAAGAAAAAAAGGAAAAAAAAAGATGTCTACAGGAACTAAATCTTCACACAATCTATCACATGAAATAAGTGATAATTCTATCATCATACCTACATCAAACTTATGAAATTGCACACTAAAGGAAATCAAACCCTACATAAACACACCAACACTAAAACGCTATATTCTAAGTAAATCTTACACTACAACTTGAAATGAAAACAACAAAGGCATTGTCCTTGAGATGAAGGGGGCCTTGCCTCCTATCAGGAACAAGCCCAATATTAAACTTGAAAACTCAAAATCACCAATGCATCAACAAACAAAAATAGTCTTCGATTATGAAATAATATGAAGTACAAAGTTCAGATCTCAAAATGTATTATTCTATGTTCTAGTTGCACTAACCTCTATTGTCTTTGTCTTTATTATTTATAGGTTACATTCATAAAAATGAGCTCTATAAGACTACTTATCGAAAACATTTTCATACCAAGAATAGCCAAGAGGTTACATAGTGAAATATAGATGAATGATTAAGCACACTAGACAATAAAACACCTAGTTGTTGAATGCACACGATTTCATTACAAAATGCATGAAATCACATCTTGTTATCGTTCCTGACAAATCAATTGACCAAGATATGGACCATGAGATAGAAGATACTTCTTTGAGGCACGAGTGGATTTGTCCAACAAATAACTATGTAGGCATGCTTGCAAGTAAAGCCCATATCATCGATTCAATCCTTGAAGATTGGTAACATCATAACCATCAAAACCGCTATAGAAACATAATATGGTAACCTCATTAACCAAAGAACAATTTTAATCCATTTTAATTCATTAAATAGATAAAATACAATTAAAAGGAAATACTTTTTAACTATTGAACCCAAAGAACATGTTGAATGCAAATTAGGACATATTAGATTGAAAAAGGGTAGCAAAATGGGTGTTCATGGACGTCATAGAGTATGCCAAAACAAGGACCCAATAGGGATCCTTCAAGGTATTTTGGTGTAGGGGTGATATTTTTCTCAAATATTTTTTGCGTTAAATGAAAATTTAGTTTAATGTTATGATCTAGATATATTTAGTTGTAATGATATTATAATGTTATTTAATAAATGTATTTTTTAGCAAAAATTTAAAAAGATCAAATCAACTTTTGTATGTGAATAATGATTAATTTATGTTTTCGTAAAATTTTATTTGGTGTTATTATTTTCAACTTTTGAAAAACACAAAATAATAAAATAGAGATTACTGCAAATTTATTAAATTCTATTTAGTAAATAAAAATTGTCTCTTTCAAGATTTTAAAAATATTTATTATTTCCAAACAACTTGAATATTGGTTGTTTTTACATATAATTTACCAATAATTAATTTTCCAACTTAGATGGTTTTATAGATGGAATTAATTTATTTGTACAAATGCTAAGACTGAAATCATGATTCTTTTCATCTATTAAAACAAGCAATTTGTAATTTAGAGGAGGTCAATATAGGAGGAAATGGATTTGCGATTTAAAATTAGATTACTGTGACCAATGAATTTATTGCACCAAGAGTAGCAAGATGCATCTACAACACAACAATATGGATGAGATGTATCACAAAATGAATGCCTATAATAAAGATAAAATAAACTATAATAAAATGTGATAAGAAATTTACTAAGTTAAAATATAAAAATAAAATAAATCAACATATATCTATCTTAACCTCTATGTTTTTAAGCTCCGAGAGGTTTGTGCCTTTTGAACTAATTTTGATCTCTCTCGATGCTTATTAAATCCAAAGTTAAGATGCCTTTGATCTCTCTCAATGCTTATTAAATCCAAAGTTAAGATAGATCTATGTTTTGTTTCACATCGTGAAAATTCCATAATTTCTGAAGTCTCAAGCATTAAGTTTGGAAAATTTCATTATCCTTCATATGTCCTCATATGAAGAGCTTACATAGAATATAGAGTTTGGAATCATAATTCTTTTGAAATTTGGATTAATTTACATAGAATTGGTAGTTCAAAATAATAATTCTTATAAAATATGTGGCAATAGATCACATTGGGAATAGTGTCATTGATGAATTAGCTAGAATAGGACGTCGGCAATTATCTTTGAGAAAAAAAAAATTGGCAATTGTATTTCCTTGCTGGCCTTCGCCTACTTGATTGCACCGAGAGGCGCTCTACAGCCCAGTATGGGGGAGATCTTGTAACGTTACGTAACGTTATTTTTCTTAATAAAAATAATTTTTTTAATTATAGGCCAAAATAAATGTCGGCCATAAAAAAAACTTAATATGGGGGAGATGTTGTAATCTTCTACCTAACAAAACAATAAAAAAGTAAAAATTTAATTATTCGTAAAAAAATATGGGTGAAGAAAAAAACACAATATGGAGGAGATGTAATGTTTTTACTAAACAAAATAATAAAAAATGTTGGCCTTGCACATGGTTTTAAAACCATAAACCATGTGCATGATTTTAAAACCATAGGTTTAAAACCATGTGCAAGGCCTTCTAAACAATGTGCAAGGCCTCCTAAACAACCCATGGTTGTAGGAGGGCCTTGCATATGGTTTTAAAACAATGTATGGAGAAATGTTGTAATGTTAGTTTATAACAAAATAAAAAATAATAATAAATATTATATGTGGGCCATAAATAATATTAAATATTAATAATAAAATATTATATGTGGACCTTAAATAAAAAGATGTGTATTTTGGTTTGAATCAAATCAATGGATACCTACAAAGAGATTTGATCCCTCTCGACGCTTGATAGAGCCTAGGATTTGGATCTACGCTGGTTGAAATCTAATTAAAGTTTTAAACCATATTGAATTTGGTCATGAATAACAAAATAATGAAATCTGTGACAATAGTTCACGTTGGGAATAATGCCATTGATGAATTTACCTAAGGACATGGAGTTGACAATTATATTTCCTTGCTGACTTTCGCCTTCAGCTAGTTTCATCCATATGGTTTTCTTATTTTGATGGATCAACTAGTTATGCGAGTAAAGATGCCATACTTAGTTTCATTTGATGGTCCTTGATATACGTACAAACGATCTCCAACGAGGATGAAAAATAAATGGCACCCAAGATGGGAATCTACTTGACTTTAAATTTATTGGGATTCATTTTGCCTTCTGAAAATAAGTTCAGTACAAAACATGGGAATCTCCTTGAACTTAAATTGATTGGGATTCACTTTGACTTTTGAAAATAAGTTCAGCACAGTGAAGAATAGGAACTATAACTCAAAGATCCAGCCTCTTCTCTTTCTTGTAAGAGTACACCTACTTAATGAGGGATCAAGTCCTCTGTATTTGTAGAATATGGCCATTAAAGATGGGAATCTCCTTGACTTTAAATTGATTGGGATTCATTTTGTCTTTTGAAAATAAGTTCAGTACAAAACATGGGAATCTCCTTGAACTTAAATTGATTGGGATTCATTTTGTCTTTTGAAAATAAGTTCAGCACAGTGAAGAATAGGAACCATAATTCAAAGATCCAGCCTCTTCTCTTTCTTGTAAGAGTACACCTACTTTATGAGGGATCAAGTCCTCTGTATTTGTACAATATGGCCATTGAAGATACGATACTACAGTGCCATTATTAAAAGAAGCCTTTAATATTACAAAAAAATGAATTGATACATGAAGCCATATGTGGGGCGCCGATATAAAGGGGGTGGCCAAAAAAGGATCCAGAGCCCCCAAACTTGTTCTGTTATTAGTTATTACTTGTTAGCAATATCATTAAGAATAATGTAATCGCAGCCAGAAAAAGAACACTGTTGTTATTATGGAAGAGCAAATCAATCATGCGATTCTTCATATCAGACAGCCAACCAATGACATGGTCCAACCTGTGTACATTACAGTATCAAGGTCAGTACTTAAATCCTATGAAAGATTTAGCACACCATAACAACTAGAAAAGACAAGATCAGTATTCTTGTTGGCAGGGAAAATGATAAAACCCATAAATTAATAGTACAAAAGAAAAGGTTAAAGAACGGAGCAAATAAAGAAGTAGCATAAGCAGAAGTAGCCACTGTAAAAAGCAAATTTGAAAATTTACATTTTAGTACTAGAATCTGTCTTCTTTTATCTTCAACACATGGCATCAGTGCACAGAGCACATAACAAATACCATAAATACAACTACGGTATGCAATCCACAGCATATGAGTAGTAAACACAGATATACGGAGCATGTTCTCGGATCCACTATTGTTACAAAACACAATAGAACCTTCTGTCATCGCTAGTGATAATTTATTAAATACAAATTAAAAAGGGCAAGGTAGTGAAGGTAAAGAGAGAAAATTCATCGACAATAGATTCCAATTTTTAAAGGGATTCTGGCTCATCAGAACAAATGATTAATAGTTTTCGTTGTAAGGAATCTAACAGCCATACTTACATTGATACGGTACAATATGGCAAACAAAATTCTAAAAAGTAATCAACTGACCTACTCACCAACTGGCTTCTAGAGAAACATCTTCAGCTAGACTGGCTTCCTCCTTTGCAATTTCTTCAAGAATGGACCGCTGGCGTTCAGATATTTTTCTGCATGACATAAAGATCAACTTGGACATTAGCACAACAATTTTGTTCTCATTCAACTACTTCCAAATTTCGTTTTCACCATGACCAGAATCTATGATGATGACAATATTTCATCAAACCCTTTTAAGCCTCGTGTAGAATGCAAATATCTTCAACATATAATTGCAAATATCCAAAAGGTAAATTAAGTAAAACGACTACGTACCTCTAAATTCAGAACATAAAGAACTGCATTCATGGCTAAGACCACAATGATTAGAAATTGAATTGAATGATTGTAACTAATCACAATCACATGGCACAAGGGCATGTGAAATTGGGATATGAGTGTCCAACATAGGACATGTAGACTCCCCAAAATGCAACATGAGAACAAAATATATATATATATATATATATATATATATATATATTCCAAGGAACACCTCATAGGTAAGCTCCCAGGGACCTTCTCACATCCACGGATGGTACCCAATGCAAACCTGTTGGCACTGATTACAACACCTAACATGGTAGGTATATCAAGTGAAGCATGCAACAGAGGAAGCTAGCCTAAGAATCAACCTCAAGAGGTCTTGCACTCAGCTCCTCTCTCTCCCCCCCCACCTCTCTCTCTATATATAATGATGATGATTTTCAAAATATTAAAATTATAGAAACAAAATATAGATAAATATGTAAAGTTTCCGAACAGTTGGAAAATATAAATATATCAATCACATATTAGGGATTTTATTATTGATATGTTGTGACACATTTATGCACTCTTTTTTAAGTTTTGTTAACAATTTTGAATTTCTGTTGTCCGAATGTTCAACACATTGGGGGACACGCGATAACAAAGTGTCAGACAGGTATCAGACACGTCCTACATATCCATGTGTTTGACACATGGACACATAACACATAGGGAAAGGAGGATGTGTCATGTTTCCTAGTAATTCATGTGATTAGACACCCTCTTCCCCAAGATGCATGACTTATCACTATTTCTTTGTGATATTAGGAAGGTGGAAGATGAAAAACACTCTTAGAATGTCCTGCATATGAGCCCACATTAAAGCTCAATTTCAAAATATGATTTACAATATTGACCTTCCTAAACTTTTAACTCATCAAAACTATGGAGATATAGGAAAGCTTTTCTCCAGTCTTTTTCAGTACATAAATAAACGTGGAGCAAATCAAATAATTTCTTACCCTTTTTTTTATCAAAGTTTGATAGACCAAAGTTGACAAGTTGGTGTCAATGGACGTTAACAATCATCATCATCACAAAATACAATCATTGCCATTATAACCATTCAACTATTATTAAGTTTCATCCTGGGCAAGAGGTAAAACTACAACCAGGTATAATATCCTAGTTTCATGTATGGAGATAAATCTTGGTGGATTCCTGATACCACATAACCTTAACCTAGCTTCAACAATGACGAAGACTAGAGGATATTGGGTATCTCAGCGATACTATAGGGGGATGAAACCACCACTTTGGTCCGAGAGTAAGACCTAAAACTATTTCTGATTGGCTAAGAGCTTGTCTTCTTGGGACATAAGGAAATAGGTTAATGGCCCAAATCTGGCAGGAGTGAAAGTTTGCCCCCTTACTATTGATTTTTTCCCTAGGAAGTGTTTGTTCACTCATGCCTTCGGGTGGACAAGGACACTTTAATAAGTGGTCCCTAGCCTAATTAAAAATGTAAGAATTATTTTATTATAAAGTGACATGTTTGAGATTATATTTTAAAAGTGACTTTATGAGTTTTTAAAGTGGGTGTGCATTAAATTCCCATTTATTAATTAAAAAGTGATTTTTTAATGAGGAAATGGGATGGACCCTAGATCTCATTTAGTTGACTTTTAATCTAAGCCATCGATCTCAAGTGGAAGTTACTCAAACAAAAAGGCTTGGGAAGGCAAACCTAATTCATTATTGACAATTCCAAAGAGAGAATTTTTGGAGTGAAGAGAGAAAAGAGAGAGATGTCATTTTTCTGAGAGGAAGAAGACAAACTCTTGCACAAAAATCGAGAAGGTTCAGCAGGGCACGGTTCGCAAGGTGTGTACTGATTCCGTACAACATCATTAAATGAGGTTGTACAGCATGAATTTTGAGGTGATCGTACAACAAGAGGTACAACATTAAATAGGGCTGTACATGCATGATTTTCGAGGCAGACTGGTGCTGCATTTAATGCAAACTGTACAGGTAGTGTTTGGCATGAATTTCGAGGTGATCAGTACAACATTTATTGCAGATCGTACTTTGCATTTATTGCAGCCGGACAACTGTTCACACGTGTGGACTGTACAGCAGTTTTGAAGCACACATTTCAATATGAAAGGTGGAAAATCTCAACAGGTCATTAAGTGATTCTTTGACACGAATTCCAAGGTGTTTTGGTTGAGATAAGTACTGCTGTAATTTTTATTTGGTTTGCCTAAAGATAAAATATCTCTCTGAAGTGCAGGTTTTCCCTTCGGGGTTTTTTTCTGGGTCAATTTGACCAAAAATATGAGTGTTTATTTTCATGTGTGCAGTTGATTTAAAATTTCTGAGTATGAGATTAGGGCTGCTATAATTTTCAGAGTTCAAAAAGAAGAAAAGAAATCTCATGTGTTTCATGTTTTTCAGTTAAAATTTAATTTTTAATGTACATGCATGATGGGGTTTGGGCATTAAACCATATGCAACACTGAAACTAAAACCGAGTTGGGGTTCTTGAAAATTTTCATGGTATAAGAGCATGATTGAAGGACAGGTTGGATGGGGTAGTTAATTTTAGCCCATGAAAGGCTAGGATTGTACTGTTATTGCAGAAGAATGAACTATGGGAAATAGATAATAATACTGCCGCTCATCCTGTCACTATTCCTATAGTAGTAGCTGATAAGGCCGCCTTTGATAAACTAGACATTAAAGCAAAAAGAATCTTTCTTGATGCCATTAAAGACCATATCATACCACATATTTATGGGAAAAACTATGTTTATCAGATGTGGACCGCATTGACCAACCTTTACCAAAGTTCCAATGAAAATCGAAAAATGGTGTTAAGGGAGAAACTGAAGAGCATCAGGATGAACGAGAGAACATGATCTCCTACCTTACCAGGATTACACAGGTTCGAGATGAGCTTGGAGTAGTGGGAGAGAGGGTGTTGGATGCAGAGTTGGTTCGTACAACACTAAATGGCATGACAAAGCCATGGTTTGTTTTTGTTGAGTCCATTGTTGCTCGTGAGCACATTCCTACATGGGATCATCTTTGGGATGATTTCATATAGGAGGAGATCCGCAGGGGATATGTACAAGCCAATACATCTCACAGCAAGGATGATGAAGAGAATGTGGCCTTAACAACAAAGGGGAAGAAGAAGAAGAAGTTCAAGAAGGGTTCCAAAGGTGGAACCAAGCAGCAGGATAGAGAGAAGAAGGACATGAGCAAACTGAAATGCTTTGCTTGTCAGAAGTTTGGGCATTATACTGGACAATGCTCAAACAAGAAGAAGAAGAAACAACAGACAACAACTTCAGTAGAGATTGATGAGTATGCTAATAGATTTGAGAAAGAGTTTTCTCTCTTTGTTGGTGGTTGTGTAGAGAGAGCATCATCCATCACCAACAGGGATTTTGAGGACCAAATGGAGCATTCCCTGATCGTTGGGCATTCACTACTTCCTCCACTTAGTACATTGATAGTGGAAGTTTGAGTCACATGACAGGTGATCGAGACATGTTCACCGAGATTTCAGAGACAGGCTTGGAGTTGGAGGTTGTATTGGGCGATGATACAGTAGTAGCAGTTCGGCATGGGATAGTCTGCTTTGACAGGGAGTCCATGGAGCCCATGGTACTAAGGGATGTCTTGTACGTCCCTGGGTAAAAGAAGAACCTTGTGTCAGTTTCCATGATTGAGGACAAAGGCCTTAGGGTATATGTCCTAGTTAGGAAAGTTTACATCTTTCCCAAAGCAGCGGGTCCATCCGCTTCATATGCGATTGGAGTCAGATGCGAGAAACTGTACAAGCTTCTCTTCCAACCACCTCATGCACTGGCACACACTCAGAGCAGTAGTGAGTTGTGTGAGTTATGGCACAGGAGGATGGCCCACCTTCATCATTCAGCTTTAAGGACGCTGAGAGACATGACCACAGGTTTGCCAAATTTCAATACAGAGTAGAGTGGTGTATGCAGAGGGTGTGCTTTGGGAAAGTACACCAAGACTGCTTTTCCAAGCAATGACAACCAATGTAACCGGACCGACGATCGAACTGACAGAGCCCAAAATGTGAACCGGACCAGAAACCGGATCAGAGCCGGAAAAAAACCAGACTCAAAAATACATAAAATATGCATATTTTGTAAAAACACATATATCCATGAGTAATGTCCCCTTCCAAGTTATAGTGTGTGGTTACAGTGGTTGTTAATGTTGGATTATTTAGAAGGTATTCATTTTTCATTTGTGACCATAGACTCCATTTTGGACAACTACAATAGAGGAAAGCTGGTTTGCTAGTAACATGCCATCTACAGGAGGATCTTCTTTGACACTGATATATATTTCTTAGTTGATGGTCCACAACTTTCCTATGCATAAGAAGGGTCGTCTTAGCCCATACCAAGGCCTGTAAGTTGCTTACATTCTCAGGTCAAAATCTTGTAGTTAACTCAAACCTCTTGAAGTTATGTGTTGCTGATTTTATAAGTCTGATCAACATTAATAATATTCCCTTTGCATAAATTTGAAGGTTGTTTATGGTATTGGTCTGGTATATATGTCAAGTGAAAAATACTTGAAATCTGATATAATTAATCTGCATTAAACACCTTCAGGATCTTTAAGAAAAAACAGTATCCAGACCATTGCCCAGAGTGTTTGAAGAAGCTACTAAACCAAGAAACTCTAATTATCACCAACAGACCAGTGAAGTAATTGAACAGGGATTTGGCAGCAATATTGGTGAAGTGTTTGACATCAATTCCCAACCAAGTCTCATCTTATAAGCTCAGTTTGTTTGGAACATAATCTTACAGCAGTATTTTGCAAATTGACCACTAAGTTTTTGACTTAAGTCCTAAACCAAACCATTAAAAGAAATTTAGATCAGAATTGTTTGTTGGATCTTACATCATGTGCATACATATTGAATCCAACCCATTAAAACACAAATATGCAAAACTTCACATATATATAGCAAGAGCGAGCGCAAATAACTATCATAGCACTGAGTGATACATCTCTAAAGTTTTGAACCAAAATACATAAAAATATTGATGTATTAGTAACTTCAGAAGATATTCTGATGTATATTATCATTGTATGTTGTTGTCCCCCCATTGGGGATGTGTGTTACCCCTTTACGAGATGTCTAAATTGTGTCTAGACCTTGAGGTACAACCTCCGTTGTAAGTCGGGGCAATAGTCCCCAGTGTAACATCATGTAATATGTAATTGTGGTCTCTCTAGGAGAAGTGGGCCCCATGTGAGATGACATGTAGGCTCGAGTCTTATATTTGGTTAGTGACTTGAAAGGGTATAAATAGGGAGGTGCACTCCCTCATTTATACACATCACACACACTCTCTAAGGCGCATGAGAGAGAGAGATAGTCAGAGGAGGAGAGAAAGATAGCTGCTGAACATTTCTTATTACTGCTTTTGATCATCTTACTATTATGAAGAAGTTTGCGGAGTTTTCTCCTTTATGGTTTCCCCGATGAAAATTTGTGTGTCTTGTGTATCTCTTATATCTTATGCATTTTGTTGTACTTATTATTCTTTCAGATAAAGATCCTAGATAATCTAATCAGATCTTAAGAAAACTAACATGGTATCAGAGCCTCTCTGAAAGAAGGCACTGTGCAGCTGCGGGAACAAGGGCTTCCTAGTTGAAGGTGTTCTCTCCACAAATCATCAAGCAAGGAGGGCTAGGATAACTCGCCTCACTAGGGCGCATCTATTGGTGGTATCAGTTTCTGAATCAGAGAAGTTTCACTGTACAGCCAAAATACAGCTACAATGGCAGCTAATGGAAATTAGGGTTTCATGCTTGAAAACCCTAGAAGACTGAATTTAGTAATCCTAGCACTTTTGCTATAACACGAGATGGGAGAAGGCTCAGAAGCCAAAATTTTTACAGGCCGAAGAAAATTTCATGCTGTACACTGTGTAATAGTTTTAGCCTCAGATTCACTATACTTCAGGATATATGGTTCCTCCAAATCAGGGTTCCAGCCTCCTCTAGAATATAGTCATAAATAGGTGCCCTAGGGAGATTTGCTATATCTCGGGCTAGGAAGGTCCAAACAAAATTTCGCAAGATGTTACAGGTAGGGCACGAACTGTAGTTTCTATGGTACGCTTTTCAGACCCAGAATGTGAAACAATGACACATGGCATTCCGTACATGTTCGCAATGCTGAACAGTCACCTTGGGAAAATCAACATAAGTCACACTTGGAGAATCCATTTCTGCTCTAACCTGTGGGGATGGAAAGAGGACATATCAGGCTATCTCAGTGAAAAGTTTCAGAATGTAAGAAGCCGAACCTTCAAAGATACAACAGAATCAATATCAGTCATTTCTGAAGAAGAAATTGGAAAACTAGGGCTTCTTGTTCCGGGAGCTTGCCTCCACTGTTTTCAGAAAATGAGTACATTGGACAGCTCGCATTGAAGAGGCCCATCTTTCTATTCAATCAAGAGTTTGAAATTCCAAGTCTTGAAAATTAGGGTTTCTCTTACAAACCCTAGATCAACCAGCTCCAGAACCAGGACGAACACCTCAAATCAGTAAGATCTACATTTTTGCTATTAACATTTGAGGTTCTCCTTTCAAATTGACTAATCACACCCAACTTGATGACAAGCTTGGTGAAGCTGACAACTTTTGAGTATGAAAGTATAGGACCTCCATGATCCTTGAAGAAATTGACTTTGGATCAGTATTTCAGTAAGGACATATGATTTGCTGTGAACAACCTAAGCCAGTTCCTGACGGATCTGGGACATGCTCACCTGGTTACAAAGCATGCAGTAAGGTACCTGAAGGGTACAATTGAGTATGGGCTCAAGTATGATACGAATCAGAAGACTAACCTGCATGGTTATGTTGATTCAGATTGGTAGCGCCACTGAGAAGAAGAGCACCTTGGGTTACTTCTTCAGTTTGAGATCCAGTATGGGCTACTAGTTTGGCATGATGCAGTCCTGCATGGCGCTGAGTACAGCCAAGGCAGAATATGTTGCCACTTGCTCGGCTATTTGTGTGGTAGTATGTTTCTTTTGAAAGCTACTATTTGATTTGATTGATCTGACTTGCATTTTTGTATGATGCAGAGAGGAGCAGTGAGGCTCCAGTATGTGTTCCAGATCGAGATCTCTCGAAAGAGGGAGTGATGAGTTCTAGCATAGCCAGTGAGACAGGTTGTCTGAGCATAAAATCCTGGCGAATCTCGTAGTTTGCTCAGACGTAATCAGTCTTGTAGGTTGTCCTCAGATGTAATCAGTCCTGGCGAAGCTCGCAGGTTATCCTTGGACGTAATCAGTCCTGATGTAATTCTATGCTAGAAATAGCCAAAGTGAACTTTGATACTTCAGAGAGAAGATTGGTGTTCTTCAGATCGAGGTTCCTTCCAAGGGGAAGTGATGAGTCCGGAAGACGCAGATACACATGAGAGCTTTTCTGACATGGTGGCAGGCTGGGCCTCCCATGGTCATGTTCATTGATGTAAGTGCTGTGTTATGTGTACCTGGGTTGTGCTCCGTGTGATGATGAGGTAATAGTAGGGTACACACGTGTTGCAAGATATGTAATCAGTCCTAAGATGCTCCTTCAGGTTTTGCAGTGGCATATAATCAGTCCTAGGAGATCCTACAGGTTTTGCAAGAGGCATATAATCAATCCTGGGATGTACCTACTTGATGGCTTGCTTGCAGAGATGATGAAGACCTACATGGAGGCTAGGCCTACATCCAGCATGAAAAAGGGCTGGCATTGTAGAAACTTCTGATGACAGATAGTATGGGATGATGATCAAATTATAAGAAGATGATGGAAGCAGCTATGATGAAGACTCTATGACTCCTTGATGATGACGATGCAATGAAGACTTGACCAGATGTGTTGATGATTGTGTAGAGAGAGAATACCTTCCTTGTTAAGAGGGAGTGTTGATGTATTTGTAACTTCGAAAGATATTTTGATGTATATTATCATTGTATGTTGTTGTACCCCCATTGGGGATGTGTGTTACCCCTTTAAGGGATGTCTAAATTGTGTCTAGACCTTGAGGTACAACCTCTGTTGTAAGTTGGGGCAATAGTCCCCAGTGTAACATCATGTAATATGTAATTGTGGTCTCTCTAGGAGAAATGGACCCCATGTGAGATGACATGTAGGCTCAAGTCTTATATTTGGTCAGTGACTTGAAAGAGTATAAATAGGGAGGCGCTCTCCCTCATTTATACACATCACACACACTCTCTAAGGCGCATGAGAGAGAGAGACAGTCAAAGGAGGAGAGAAAGATAGTTGTTGAACATTTCTTATTACTGATTTTGATCATCTTACTATTATGAAGAAGTTTGCGGGGTTTTCTCCTTTATGCTTTCCCTGATGAAAATCTTTGTCTTGTGTATCTTTTATATTTTATGCATTTTGTTGTACTTGTTATTCTTTCAGATAAATATCTTAGATATCTAATCAGATCTTAAGAAAACTACAAAAAAAAGAGGCTCTAAATGGCCCCAGAGACAAAAAATTAAGCATAGTACAAACTAGTCGGTTCCGTACGGAACCAAACGGTTCGACGGTTTTGGTCCGGTTCCGTATGGAACCGACCGGTTCAGGACAAAACCAGTGGTTTTTTGGTTCATGCACCTAACCAAACCGGTTGGGCCTGTGAACCGGTTAGACCGACCGGTTTTACTGATTCCGATAACACTGGTGACATCATATCAGAGGGAGTGTGGGAGTTGATTCATTCAAATTTATGTGGTCCCATGTCTTCTGCCTCGTTGACAGGTTTTGAGTATTACATTACTTTCATCGATGACTTTTCCAGGAAGACCTGGATCTACTTTCTGAGAAGCAACAAGTCAAAGGAAGTCTTGCTTCAGTGCCAAGACTTCAAAGCTCTTGTGGAGAACCAGACAAGAAAGATGATCAAGGTACTCAGATCAAATAATGGGGGTGAGTATACTTCTCATGCATTCAATGAGCTTTGTAGAGAGGAGAGTATCAGGAGGTCGTTGATAGTTTCTTACACTCCACAACACAATGGAGTGGCTGAAAGGAAGAACCGTTCAATAGTGAGTGTAGTTAGAGCCATGCAATATGATCAGAGTCTTCCTTTCTTTCTATGGGAAGAGGCTTGTAGTACATCTATTTTCGTGTAGAACAAGAGTTTGCACTGTGCTTTGGGGTGCAAAACTCCTGAGGAGATGTTCACCGGGAAGAAGCCTAAGATAAGCCACTTCCGCATTTTTGGATGCCTTACATACTCACATGTCCCTTCTGAGAAGAGGACAAAGTTGGAAGCTAATGGAGAGGGGTATTTTTGTTGCATATGATGAGGTCTCAAAGGATTTCCGCATATACTTTCCTGCACAGACGAAAGTTGTGGTGAGGGGGGAGGCCAGATTTGAAGAGCGAGCCTTTAGGAAATCTTGGGATTCTGACATAGAGGAGCAACAGATTACTCCGCAGGTGATAGCATCACAGAGTTCAGTGAGTCAGGGCACAGGGTCATAGGCCTCAGAAGTGACTGGGTCACAAATTACAGGTTCATTAGGTCTAGGGACTCAGTCTACAGGAACTTCTGGTACAAGGACAGGTTCACAGGTTACACCTTCATGTGATTCAGATACACATGGTTCAGGTCCAGGTTCACCAGGTACAGGATCTCAGACCGTAGGTACTTCTTCAAGGAGACATTTGTCTAATGAGGATGTAGAGGAGGGTCTGCCACAGGATGCTACTTCCAGGATGAGAAAGCCAAGTTGGCTAAGGGAGCTTTTGAAGGAAGCATAGGAGTCTGTGGGGCCACCCACGAGGGAGGTCAAAGAGAGCAGGGCACCAAAGAGATTTTCCAGTTACATGGCACAGGTGACCAACTTGCGTGAGTTTGGGCCTACTACTTATGAGGAGGCTTATGTACATCAGGTTTGGATAGATGCCATGATGGAAGAGTACAATTCCATCATGAAGAATGGTGTGTGGGAGGTGGTTCCTACACCAGAGGGGAAGTCAGTTGTGACTTCCAAGCAATGTTATCGGAACCGGACCAGTCATCGAACTGGCGAAGCCCAAAATGTGAACTGGACCGAAACCGGCAAAAAACCGGGTAAAAAATCAACTGACCAAAAAATACATAAAATATTCATATTTTGTAAAAAACATATATATTCATGTGCATACAAATGAATCCAAACCATTAATACAGAAATATGCAAAGTTTCTCATATATATAGCAAATATGGGTGCAAATATCCAAAATAGCACCTAGTGCAATACATCTCAACAAAGTTTTATTTTCTAGTTTTTTAAACAAAAAATTGAGTTTCGCGAGTCCCTAGTCCAGACCAGCCGGTTTTGGCTGGTTCAGTCGGTTTCGTACCCGATTTGGAAAAAAATCTGGTTTTTTTATTTTTCTTTTTGCTGACCGGACCGGCCAACCCTATAAACTGGTCAGACCGGCCGGTTTTGCCGGTTCTGGTCCGGTTCCGATAACACTACTTCCAAGTGGCTTTATAAAATCAAGCATGCTACGGATGGCAACATTAGAAGTACAAAGCTCGGTTTGTAGCACAAGGGTTCTCATAGATAGAGGGAGTTGATTATGATGAGACATTTGCGCCAATTGCTGGATTTTCTTCAATTAGAGCAGTGATGTTCGTTGTGGCAGAGATGGGTTGGAAGATCCATCAGATGGATGTGAAGACTGCTTTCTTCAACGGCCTTCTACAGGAGGAGGTATATCTAGAGCAACCACAAGGCTTTGAGATTTCTGAGAGAGATTCTCATGTTTGCAAGCTGAAAAGGGCCTTGTATGGTCTAAAGCAAGCCCCTCGGGCTTGGTACTCGAGGATTGATTCTTATTTGCTTTCGATTGGGTTTCAGAAGAGTGAGGTGGATCCCAACCTTTACTACATTGTGGTTGGAGGTGTTCCACTCATTCTTCTGCTGTATGTTGTGTTATCCACTAATTTTGCACTTAGTGGATTTCCTGTGAGCCACCGAAGTCATGAACAAGCCAGTTGCTCATTGCTAGTGCTCGAAAAGTTCCACGGTTCATCAGGACCAGTTGTGGTCCCTTTTTTTCATAAAATGCATGTTCATACCCCTTGGGGGATTTGCAATAAACGCTCTAACACGAAAAACTTTTTGTAAAGTACTTGGCTTTTTAGGACTTGGCTATCAATCCGATTATTCCAAGGTGTTTTTTCCCTTGTCAATTATGCAATGCTGAATAAGCGATGTATAATTTTCAAGTTTTTCAACGCTCCTCCAAAGCTGGAATTTTTGTCTTGGTGGTTAGGCCTTAGGGCGTGAATTTCACGTGTCAATGTATATAAGCGTGTTAGGCATCGGTATTGAGTTGTATGGACATGTACTAGGTCCCACTAGAGTTTTGTCTGATTCCGTTTTTTTAGCCATTTTTTAATGGTTTAAATGGAAAAATTCAAAATATAAAAAAATGTCATTCAGAGTCCGTTTTTGGTGTGTTTGGGCTCGGTTTCAAGCTCAAAGCACCTCCTTTACCTCAACACCCACTTTTCTCATGCTCTGGGTGACTAAATTGTCATGTATGGTTCTCCACCGATGCGACAAAGTGGCAAAAAAATGCTAAACTTTGACAAATTCCACCAAAGTCAAAATTAAAAAAAAAAAGTAAAAAATCATTAATTTAAGGTAAGGAAATCACATGGCAATGGGTCCCATGGTCATGCGCTTCTCTTCCACGTGAAGGCAAATTTAAACTTTCGTTATAAGTCATGCTAATGAATGGTTTTAAGAGGGGGATGACGTTAACTACTAAGAGTTCACGCCAATACCAAGCAAACTAGCGAATGGATGAGGATGGACCCCTCTCCATCTCGTGGGTTTTAAACGCTTTGGTTATGTGGTAGGGTAGTATATTATATGCACACAAACTTTGGTTAAAAGTGGCGGTAACGAATGGTGTGAATAAGGGATGACGTCAACCATCATGCTCTCACGCTAACCCAAAGTCAAGTCGCGACTATGTACTCAAGGGTGGACCCCTCTCCATTTTTGGTAATTAAAACCTTGGTTATGCTTTGTGTTATATCTTATGATTGAAAAGAAGATGAGATCGTGCAAGAGGAGATCGCACATGAGGAGATAGCGCGTAGGTTGGTAGAGATCGCACATGAGGAGATGGCGCATGGGTTGGTGGTGAATCGCTTGGGTCGGAGAGGTGGCACTTTAATACTCCACTTCAGTCCAATCAACACTACACTTCATCTCAGGTGAACTCATGAACACTCAAGTTGGTTGGTGCACCCTTGGGGGTTTGTAAACCCTATAAAAGTGAGGCCTTCTTCTTCATTTTGCAGGGAAGCAAGGGACCTTTGCTCATATGATTGTAATTGTTTATCTTTGATATGAATAAACTTGAGTCTGTGGAGGACAATCTGCTGGTGCAAGAATTTTCATGGTGAATGCTTGGCTTATAATCGAGGTGATATCTGTGTGGCTTCATTATTATTTATGCAAGTTTCATTATCTATCTTAGAATATTATATTCTAATCCATAGAGTAGGCATTTGAAGGTTCAATTTGCTTAATTATGTGTAGTTATATAAGATCTATGAGTTGCATTTTGTAGTCGGTTATACTTGTGCACTTTTGTTCCTGTTTAATTTACCATACTAGATCTAATCACTTGCTTAAAGGTTTTTGTAGCTTTGCAGATCACCAAACGTGGTAGAGATCGGAGCTCGGTTGCATCTTATCTTTCTTCACTATATTTTTATGAATCTAACGTTTCTTATTCCACGGGCTCTCTCCGTTATCAAATTTGTTCAAGCTTGGGCTTGAGATCTTCCTTCTTCATCCTCAAAACCTCAAACTATTTCTTTCCAGTTACTTTTTTGCTTCATAACAAGTAGATCAAAGATTTAAAGTTCATCATTTTATCTCTTGTTCTATAGATCTAAGAAATTTTCCAAGTTTACTTTATCAAAAGCTTAGATCTAGCCTTTTAGCTTTAGTACTTGAAGTAGTATATTCTTCCTATCATTTATAAGTACTAGATCATAAATTTTTATGCACTTTTTAGCTAACAAACGAAATTTTTCTTGAGTTTTCTGTTTACTGGTTTTTATATTATCTTTCAGGAAAGAGGAGAATTGGAAGCTCTTGCAAAGATTAGAACTATTTGATCCTAATTTCCAAAGGACAAAAAGTATTCCTCCAAAAAAGATGATGCAAATAAAGTAATAAAAAGAGCAAGTGGGATAACGGCT
The DNA here is from genome assembly GCA_001517045.1 of Pseudotsuga menziesii. NCBI lineage: Eukaryota > Viridiplantae > Streptophyta > Pinopsida > Pinales > Pinaceae > Pseudotsuga > Pseudotsuga menziesii. The sequence continues at coordinate 1,010,195 of LPNX011002641.1, read as the reverse complement.
CCCACACCCCTCTTCCCCCATTTGGAAGAGGTCTGTATCGTCTGTTAATGTGATTGGCTTTTTCTTTCCTTCTTTTAGTTAAAATTTTAGATTAGTTTTGCATTCGTTATCTAGCTAGATTCTATTTCAAAGGTTACTTTAGAATCTTTAGTTTTTTATGTATATATTTGAAGATCTAACCCAGTCTTGACCTCCCGACTAAGGATTTGTCCTGAAAGAGATCCCTGACTATAGTTTCCTTATATACACGACCGATGTATTGCTTAGAATAAATCATAAGCACACAATCCGTCCTTAAAGGGCTGTACAGAATTAGATTAATACATTTGTTGCTAGCTTTCACTAAATCAAAACAAACATTTTCCTATATCATGTATGCTCTACCCCTCGCAGCTTAGTCTAAGACTTGGGGATATCAAAAGTGGTATTATGCATTTATTAATTCCTCACATCTAATTAATCAATTCACATTAATAAAATTTAAAACGCTCAAAACACTACGAAAATCCGACGTACAAGCCTAAGAAGTAGTGGGCAAATTCTTCAGGGAAAGCAGGAACAACTAGAAAGTGACCGTGGGGTCCCGTTAGGCTACATCCTTGTTGGTGTAGTGTTGAACACCCCCCCACGACTCCATCTAGCCCACATTTTCCCGTGCGGAGCCACTTTTCTCAGAATCCAGACATATTCCCAGTACCTCACGATATATCAGGAATCCCCTTTCCCCTTAACTCACTCATCATTGAATAAGATTAAAACTGACCAAGTACACTGCAAAACATCTCTCATTTTCAGCAACACTTATTTTACTATGACTCCATTTTGACATTGGTTTATATGTATCAATCTTTTATTCTGCTTCATTCAAATCTATTGTGAATGCTATTTTATGTTGTTGAGTTATATTATTTCAATTTTTGCAGTACTTGATTTAGATATTATTTAATTCTCAAACAACTCCTAACAACCATTTAATCCATAACTAATGACCTTCAAGAGTTGAGTTATATTATTTCAATTTTTATAGTACTTGATTTAGATATTATTTAATTCTAAAACAACTCCTAACAACCATTTCATCCATAAATAATAAACTTCAAGAGCCTTAGAAACTCTTTCGTAGGGACTACCCCCCTTGGCTCCATTAGGAGTGGCCTAAACGGAGGAGTCAGGATCAGGTGACAACACCGGACTAGAGACTTGCCCCCAAGGACGCACTTCACATCTTTAAGATTTATGCTGCACAAAATCCTCCCAGGTGCGTGAAAGGTGGCAACATTTTTTTGGCACCGTTGTCGGGGATAAATCATTTTACTCCCGGGTTACGACTTTATTTCTTTTCTTTTTTGCGTTTACTTTGTTTGATGAATGTTTAGACTAGTTCTTTATTTTTCATTTGGCGACTCCACTAACCTTTTTTCCTGTTTTAAGAAAAGCAAAAAATTATTTTTTGTGAGTAATTTTAATGCATATTCTCACATGGCGACTCCATTGAAGGGATAAAACCCTTGTTTCTCATATAAATTGTGAGATTGATTGCGTGTAGATGAGCCTATTCGACAGAGTAAAATGTTTAAAGCTCATTATTTGACAACTCCTCCAGTTCAATACAAGCTATTTTCCAGGGTTGATTGGAAAGGTTGATGATACAAGTTGATGGTACATGTGTGGTGCAGGGGTCAAATATTGAGTAGTGTGGTGTGGTGTAGTAAAGGTGTTGATTGGCAGGTTCGCAGGATCAGTGCGGTCGTGGTTCAGCAGTTTCTATCTCATATCAGGGTGGTAGGACGGGTCAAGGAAATCTAGGGAGCTAGGGATTCCTTTAGGTTGTAGCCTCCTTCTAGTTGTAGCTGAAGAGTTGAAGTCATTATGACAAGGGGGTCAATGCCTTCTTCCAGTTGTTGCTGGAAAACTATTATTATAAAGGATTTCGTGGTTTTCTCCCAGGACTTGGGTTTCCACGTAAAAATCTTGTGTACTGTGTTTTGCTATACTTCCTATGTGATGATGATATGATGATATGTGATGATGAGCTATAATTGTTGATATAATGATAGTAACGTACTCTGCATAATATTGAATAAGTTGTTGATGTTTGTAAACGCTGAAAAAGTAACAAAAGTTATACACATTGTTCACCCGCCCCCTCTTAGTGTGCTCCGTGTGTCCAACACTTCACTCTATGCACTTCACCCTCTATACTCTGTACACGCTGATCTGAACATGTCTCAAGGAAGAATGCATCTTGCCTTCCTGTGATGTTGCTACAACACCCACTGTCAACTATCCATCTCTCATCAACCTAAACCTCGGGTTGACTACTATCACAACCTAACACAAATGAAACAAGGGAGAACTCTTTCTTGAACTTTACAGTAAACTCATCCACCTCCGCGACTGTTACAACTTGTCTACGACTTTATCCTTCACCTTCTTTCCCTTCCTTTTATGAGGACATTGTCCTGCATAGTGGCCATACTTGTTCCAAGCGTAACACTTGATCTTGCTCAAATCCTTCTCTCCCTTCGAAGTTGATCCCCCTCCTAAGTTCTTCTTACCTTTGCACTTACTTCTGCTCAAAAGTGCTACGTCCTCCTCATCCTTGCAATGCTTGTAGTCTGACTGACTGGATTCCAATCACAACTCCTCTTGAGTGAAATTGCTCTCCAATCCATCCTAGCTGGAAAGATTCTCCCTGGCAACGATATTGTTATCACTTATACATTTTGCAGTTGGGCTACCATGATATAACATACAGACTTATCTTTTATTCTATTCCAGACTATTTTTCACATGGGATATTAGTATGCATCATTATAGCTTCAGCCATTCCAGAGCCTTGTTCATCGGATTTTCCTTGCCATGACTGAGATTCAGGAGTCCATTGAGATGTTTTTGGTGATGATCTAGTTCATTGGAACATAGCAACATATTAGAGTTGGTACACACAGTTAGAGAGGGGCTTATTAGTTGGAGACGAGTATATGTGGTGAGATCAGGTATACACTTCCTTGGTTTGATTTTGTTCTATGATGTATGTCAAACACCTATGCTTATGAGGTTAGGATGATTATGGTGACCTATGCGTATATCTACTACTGCTTTAACCTGTGTTATGACTAATCAAGGGACTTAATGTGAAGATTGTTGCTCATGCCATGCTTGTACAAATAGTAAACCTTAGTGCTAGGTTGGTTCCATGTATCACTTGTCTCCGTCCATCCAGTTTCATCAATTGTAAAATTTGTCCTGTGACTTAGACTGTTTGAGACTTGTGAGATTGAAGATCCTTTCCCCATTTTGACCTCTATGCATGATGGATCCCATATTGTTTTGTGTCTCGGCTCTAAGTTGTGCAACAAAAATTTGTCGAAGCCTTGATCCTTCTGAGCCAGGAGAACTCCCTGGTATTGGTTCCTAGTTTAGGCGAGTTGGGTATTGAAGCCTTGACCTCTCTGGTCGGTTTCCCTCGATGTTTGGTATTGACTGTGGATATTCCCCCTAGTTTCCCGAGAAGTTGTCAGCTAAAACTTGAAGCAATATGTCTACCATCATTACATGCATTATGAGCTATATGCTATATATTATGAAATGCAAAAGCCCGCAAACGAAATTGCAAATTGTGTCTTTAGACACAAATAAAAAAGCGCTATGAAGTGAAATTGTTAAAGGCCCAAATAAAGCAGTGGGTAAACAAATGCTAAATCTAAGGACTGTTGGCCATCTTATTGAAATGTAATGATTAAATTTCTCACGGAGCCTATGGAGTTTGATGTGAGATGGAGTAAGAGACAGCTAATTCTAAGTGTCCACTAGGATCTCTTCACTACAGTTTCTTGTGTACTCAACACAAGGGTCCTAGAAAATATCCTCACGGAGCTTATCTTTAGCTTGGATGTGAGTCGTAGACATGATTGTTAAAGTTGAATGGACTCTTTTCAGATCAACTCATCCAGCTTTATGCCTAACCTGATAATGTCCCTTCCTGCTAGGCATAAGCACATGAAGGACATCCTGAGATACAATTCCCAATATATTATGCCTAGAATCAGCCCATATCTGGTTTGGGGGCTCTTTACAGCTGCCTAGAGGTTAGGAAAAAGCTGGAAGAGGCACAGAAAGGGTGAAATCAAACCTCTCTACCTCTGTTTATTTGCCCAAAACATCTAGATCTGAGTAATGATGCCTTTTACCACTGTCATAATGAACAAATTCGTCTGCAATGTGCCCAGAATTCAAGATGGTGGACCTGTGACATTGTTATGCTGGTGTACTTACCCATAGCCATGCCCAGAAGTGATAATTATGATTGTTTGATGTTGTTCAGTGCTGTAGCTTGCTTTTTAGAAGTTAAAAAGTGCTGAAACATGCTCAGAATAGTTCAGGTTTAACCCAGAATCGGATTCAAGGCCATTTATTGCTATAGGATACATGGATCAACCTAAACTTCACCCATGTTTAAATAATGTGAGTGCCTCAATACCCCAGACACATGAAGATCACCTAGGGCATCATTTAGTCCAACAAGCTGCAGCCTGCATCTAGGCAAACCATTCATCAAGACCTCATGTTCAACAAGGCATCAACAGTGCGAGTCCCCACAGAAGATTGTGATCAAAATCACAAGTGGAAATCCATGCAAAATGGGGGATAACACAATATGAGGGGTAAAACCTATGCTGCGTGGGAGCCGCCCTCGCTCCTGCTCTGGAAGCTCGCTCCCAAAACGCTCCCAGTTTTGGGAACACGCTCCAAAGGCACTCCGTTCCTTTCCTATACTAAAAGCTCCTATACTAGGTTGATCATTTCATGACAATGTTATGGTACCTCCCTTTTTCCAAGCTCTTAAAAAAGTTTTTATGATTGATCATTTGATGAAAATGTTTTAAGTTATAACTACTACATTATTGATGTTATGTAGTTTAATCCATGTATTTTATAGTTAATTCAACATCCTACATGTTTTTTAGATGTAAGTCCATCAAAATATATACTATACAAAACACGCTCCCAAAATGGGAACTTTGGAAAATTTCGCTTTTCACTCTGCTCCCGCTCCCCTCTACCAACAGCATAGGGTAAAACTATGTGCTAGACGATTGTGAAAAACAATGATACCAAAAAAGCATCCTTAGTAACCAAACTTTACTACAACTACATCGCACAAGTTAAACTTCCAATGTCTCACAAAAATAGAATCATCCAGGCATCTACAACCAAAACACTTACTAATTATGCTATTTTGTGAGGTTGTTTGTGACTTGGGGTAAGGTTGTTGTGTCACATAGACTGCAGAAATGAACAGGTTTCAGCAATAACAAATAAAATGTGAATCTCTGTTTGCTAAGGAAAAACCAATTATGCAAGTAACATTTAAAAAAAAAGCAAAAAATCTCAACTCTAGTCATATAGTTTGCCTGAAAGTACATATAACTTGAGAACCTATATTTTCCATTCCTATATCAGTCATATCCATAGGAAATCTAAACAGAATAGTAAAGACGCCATTTCTAAACAAGATGATTTACAAAAATGTTATCTAAATGTTGAGTTAAAAATAAAATAAGTTCCTTATAATAACAAAAAATTATAAGGGCACATACGTAGGAAACTTTACACGAAATTGCACATATTGATCTCCTTGGTCCATGAAACCAACTTGCCTTGGGATTCCTAACAAGAGCTCATCATGAAAAGAATGATTCTTCAGTATTACACTAAACGGTATTAAGCATCAAGCATCTAGAGATATGATTCACAAACATTAAAGGAAAAACTCATAATTTCAAAAACCATACCTTTGCCTCTAAGCCGGAGTACATCGCCAGGCTGTACTCCTTTTGGTATCTGCAAACACATGCAAATCAACCTACAAGATCAAAGGAAGTGGACATAGCTTTAAAGAATATGCAAACAAGGTGGTAGTGTTTACAGAAGCGGAGACTTCTTAACAAAATGAAGGGACATTTTTCACTGAAAATATCAAAGAAAAAGGATGCAGGAAGGAAATACTTCAATCTATTATTTTAATCAGGCCTGGCAACCAGATGCATTCCTCTTCATTAGCAATATCACACTACTTTACCCTATTCTCACATCCAATCAGGCCTTACCTTGTTGTCACCTCCCAAAACCATCCAACCATTAGAAAGAGAAGCCAAATGAAAGAAATTATATTAATTTCTTGAAAAGAGATTGTTTATCCTTGTGTATGTTGCATTAAAGACTATTAGAAGATCACCTAAGTTTTTGAGAGGTCCCAAGAACTTAATGTTAGATATCAATAGTCAAATAGTCCAGTTATTTTCTAGTCATGAGCATTTGATGAAGGTTCCTTTATTCTTTTATCTGGAGGCTTAGCACCCAATGTCTATAATATTCCTACAGTCCTTCATTTTCTATGCCACTTGCTCAATTTGTTTTTTGCGTGTTGATCTTGACTATTTTGAAGTTCAATTTGTTATGCACTCCATCACTAGCAGTTTTGCATCATAAAAAACTGAAGGCTTTTCCTGTGAAATTATTTTATTAATTTCCCCCAAAATATACGACTTCACAAATTAACAAAAGATTTGTTTGTGTTCCTTTCATTGCATAAATCTGGAACGTATGTAAATTCTCGTCTTGGATGACCGACAAAGAAGCATGTAAATATCGTCTCCATTGAGAAATTAACAGATGTTTCTTGCAGCAAAGGAGGCAGCAATAAGAAGCTTTAAGGTTGGGGTAAGAGGGGCGAGCATGTGTGAATAAATGCCAAAGTTGGCAATGAAGAGCTTTGCACTCCTTGCCATACCATTAGTTCACAGGGCAGGAGATGGGTTCAAGAGCAGTGGAAGTGGACCGAGTGGAGCAAGGGTAGGATTTTTAAGTTGCTTCCCAAATGGTAGATGGGCATTGAGAGGCATGCATACTTGGAGGAGGCGAAATCGAGTGAAGAGATCTGAGACTCAAAGGGGAACATATGATGAAGGTGAGAATAAAAAATGTCTAAATCCCCATCGTAAAAAAGGATAGTAATATGAGGTGGTTCGAGTGGTGTTGAAATTTAACATTAGCATGAATACTTTAAAAATTTGCAGACTAACTGATAACAGATGACAAGTGCAGTAAAAATAACATCAACACACTGAACACAAGAGTTTTTCACTGGGGAAACCTTTAAAGGACAAAAACCCCAAAACCATTAGTAATTCATCTCATAAATGAGATGACCGAGTTCTTCAAGAATTCTCAAACCGTAATGGGTTTGTTCCACGGATCAAAAATTACACAGAAGATAATTTTTCCACAGAAGTGCCAAATTAAGGCTTTTATCAAATTAGGGCTTGATGCCCTAATTTTCTCTCTCTTGCCCAGAAAGTCAGACTGCTCATAAATCTGCCTAGGCTGCCCAAGATGATCTGTTTAACTGCCCGGAAAAACTCTATCAGGCTGCCCGGACTAATTTTCTGCTACCTAAGATCTTTGTATGCCTGCCTGAAATAATGCCCGAACTGCTCGAGCCTGTTTGGCCTTGCTCGCAGCCTTGCCCAAACTCTGTTTGGCCATGCTCAGACCTCTTCTCCTCTGCCCAAAGTTTGTCGGTTCCATGAAGCTCTGCCCGGATCAAATGCTACTCTACCCGAGCTTGCTAGAACTCTACTTGGGCTTGTTTTGTTGTAGCCCAAGTTCTCCCGGGCCTGCTATACCCTACCTGGAGGGTTGTTTACTGCCCAAAGGGCTTGTTCACTGTTCGGAGGGCCTATTAAATGCCCGGAGGGCTTGCTACATACTCAACAGCCCTTAAGGGCCTGCCGGTAGGCTCCCAAAGGGTAGGGTGTAATCCTATCCCAAAACCCTCACGAACCAGCCTGTTAGCTGCCCGGAGGTCTGTACAGACCCGTTAGCCTATTCAGGGTGGTCCATCCTTGGCAGCCCTCCCGGGCTACCTGTTGATGCTTGGTGGCTGCCTCGAAGCTACTCAAGAGAAGAAGGAAGGAACAAAGGGTTTGGAGAGTCTGCCCGTGGAGGAAGCAGTCTGCCCGTGTAGCTGCTCGAAGAAGAAGATAAGAGCTAGGGTAAAAACCCTTACTCAAAAAGAAGGTAAAAAAAATTTGTTGTTGCATTTTTGTTGATTAAGCCCTAGCTTAGGGTTTTTCTCTAAAGACAAATGTGGATGCCCTAGCTAGACTCATCCATGCTAGGGCATACACAAAACTTCCTTCTCTTCTTGAACCAATGAAATCTTCTTCTGTGGAGCAGATTTACGTGTGAGAGCCAAGTGTGTGTGTTGAAATGGCTTGATCTTCTTTTATATCCTTTGAGTCACCTGTAAGTGGACCAAAATTAGAAAGAACAAAATATTATTATTTTATTCTTTTCTAATTTTGACTTTTTCCTTAGCCTTCCTGTGGTCCAAAGGTCCCTATGTATTTTTTACTTTTACATGTGGTCCAAAAGTCCTTATGTATTTTTGACTTTTACCTTTAGCCTTCCTGTGGTCCAAAACAAGTGGTTAGAGGGCCCATCATCATAAACAGAGAGAATTACTAATTCTTTTATCTCACACTCTGTGTGACATCAACATCGGGTACTAAGGTGTCTTAAACAAGGGTAGCTAAGCCTTGGAGAAGATCGCAAAGCTCATTGATCGAGGGTCAAAGTGTCACACATGCCTGGACCCGGTCTAGGGCTTATAGTGTCTTCCTTGTAACAGACCAGATGCCTCAGCATAGGCTTCATAATTTGACACTAGGTCAAATACTTGGTAATAGACCAAGCACCTCCATTCTCCCAGAGAATGGCCCTCAACCCCAAGTTGAGTCCCTAGTCCTGGACTAGGTAAAATCCTGGTAACTGACCAAGTGCCTCCATTCAAAAGAATGACTACTGAGATCTAAGCTGAGTCTACCAGCGCTAGACTGGTTCTACATCCTGGTCTCGGACTAGATGTCACCATTCAACAGAATGGTCACTCAACTCAAGGTTGAGTCCCCCCAGTGTTGGACTGGGTCCATATCGCGGTCTCAAACCAGATATCATTATTCAATGGAATGATCACTCAACTCAAAGGTTGAGTCCCCCCAGTGCTGGACTGGGTCCATATCGTGGTCCTAGACTAGATATCATCATTCAACAGAATGATCACTCAACTCTAGATTGAGTCCACACCGTGGTCTCGGACCAGGTGTCCCCATTCTCCTAAGAGAATGGCTCTCGATGCTGCTCAAAAAAATCAACACTCCCTCTCAGCGAGAGAGGAATTCTCTACCATGCCAAGCTTGTCACGAAAGTACACGAACTTTGATGTTGTCAGAGGCTTGGTCAAGATATTTGCGATCTGTTCATCCATACGAATGTACTACAACTTCAAAGCACCTCTCTGTACTAGGTCTCTAATGAAATGATACTTCATTTCAATGTGTTTCGATCTATCATGAAACACTGGGTTCTTTGAAAGTTTTATACAACTCTGATTATCGCAATGGATAATCGTTGAGTCAAGCTTTCCCCTAAACAGATCAGATAGAAGTTTTTTGAGCCAAACTGCTTCCTTGTAGGCATCACTTGCAGCAATATACTCTGCCTCAGCTGTACTCTGAGCTATGAAACCCTGCTTCCTGTTGGACTAAGAGATCAATATTGATCCCATACTGAAGCAGTAACCAAAGGTACTTTTCCGGTTTACTGCACTGCCAATCCAATTTGAATCAATATATCCAGATAATAATACTCCATTGCTGGAAGTATACCTGAACTCATAAGAGTTGGACATGAACTAACTTAGAGCATTCACTGTGTAATAGATCTCTGGTCTCATATGCACGAGATACATCAAGGATCCAATAAGTTGTCTGTACAGAGTAGAGTCCACACTCTGTGAATTGGTAGCTGAGTCACCCAACTTTGTCAAGTTGGACTTGGTAGTCATGGGTATGCCCTTGGACTTGCAGTCCTGCATACCAAATCTCTGCAAGATGTCCACTGCATACTTTCCTTATGTCAAGAAGATCTCGCCTGACTTTTCCCAGATCTCTAAACCAAGGAAGTAATGCATTAATCTGAGACCTTTCATCTCGAATTCAGAGTTAAGCTCCCTCTTACACTGTTCTATCAATTGTCCATCACCTGTAAGAAACAAGTCATCTACATATAGAACAAGTATCAAGACGTTATTATGAACAACCTTAAAGTACAAGTTAGAATCGGTTTTACTTATGGAAAACTCCAATCTATAGAGAAATCCATCCATCCTCGCATACCAGACTCTCGGAGCCTGTTTCAGTCCATACAAGGCTTTCTTCACAAAGCCTTCAGGTTGTTCAATATAGACCTCCTGCTCAATCTTGCCATTGAGGAAGGTTGTCTTTACATCCAACTGATGTAACTTCCATCTGAATACTACAGCAAAAGAAATGATGGTTCTAATGGTAGTATACCTGGCAACAGGAGAAAATGTCTCATCATAGTCAATGCCTTCTTTCTAAGTGAAGCCACGAGCTACGAATCTGGCTTTATACTTCTCCATATTGCCATCAGCAGCATGCTTGATTTTATAAAGCCATCTAGATGTCACCACTGACTTTCCTGTTGATCTGGGAACAACTTCCCACACATCATTCTTCATAATTGAACTGTACTCTTCAATCATGGCATCAACCCATACCTGTTGACTTGTTGCTTCTTCGTATGAGGAAAATTGTGCACTGATAAGCTAGCTCATGAGACTGAAGTACTTATGTGGTCTTATTCTTTCTCTGAAAGTCCTGGGAGGAGCTTTATGCTTCTTTCCTTCTTGTATCGTTTCTCGGTACCAAGCAGGTCTCCTTTTGGAAGGAGGAACTTCAAGTAGTTCTTCTAGTGGACTTTCAGTGTCCTCAAGTGCATCTAGAATTTGATCCTCAAATTCCTCTTCCTCCCTCTAAATTTCTGAAACTGGAAACTCAAGGGAAAGTACTTCATCTTCCTTTAGAAGCTCTTGTGTTTGACGAAACACAACTTCCTCATGGAAGACCACATCTCTACTGACCATCTTCTGTAAGCCTGGAAGAGCTAAGTACTGAAAGGTCCAAACCTTCTATGCCACAGTTCACATGGATCAACTGAATGAAGTACCAAAGCATGAGTGGAATCTTCTAAAGCCTTGTAAAGGCCTCCCTCTCGAACCCCAATCTGTATTGCTGAGCTTAGATCTTCATCCTTTTCCCATAAAAGGACTTTCTTATCCATGAAGACGAATCTATAGCCCTTGTCCTCTAAGCCAGCAACAGACAAAAGATTCTTCTTCAAACCAGGAACATATAAGACATCATCAATATGAAGAACCGTACTTGAGCCAAGTTGAAGTGAAGTTGAGTCAACTCCTTATTAAAATAGATCTCAAAATATGATATGAAACAATGCAATAATGATTTGCAGTTGTATAAGCTTTCATTAATCAAAAGTAAAAATTGGATAATTAATACAATGTAATACACTGGTATTAATAACCAGTCAATTCGAATACATGGGATGAAATTCGAATTGATTGACTCAATCTAACTGCATGGATAACAGGATGTGTCTAAGTCACTATCGGAGCTCAACTAGCTAGCTCCAGTTGTCTAAATCAATGCCTCAATCAGTTAGAGTCAGTTAACTAGTCTAACATGTGGTAGGTGAGGAAAGGCACCTTCCCACATGCAGTTAATCAATGATTGGCACTAATTGAATATAACTAGATGTAACTGACTCCTAACTAGGCTTGACTAGTCACCAACTGAACTCAACTGAAGGAGGTTGGTTCCAACACTCCAGTGGCTCCTAAATTGTAGGGATTGGTCTAGGAGGTGCCTAAACTGATGCATGCAAGTGCAGTCAGTGGAAGTTAGCCTCAACTAGTGTTCCCCACACACACTCTAGTAACCGATTCATGTGGCCCAATTAGGCCATGTGGACCCAATGGTGCTAGAGACTCAATAATGACTGAAAAGACTCCTATTTTAGGCATAATTGACCAAATTGGACAAGGGAGGATTATAATCCTAACACCCCCCCTGAATGCTAACTTGGAAAATTTGTGGACCCTGGTAACTAAGACCATAGTTCACCCATTACAGCTAAAGAAAAGTAACTGCTCAATACAAGGAAACGGGGAAAAAACCACATGGGGAAAAATCCCCCCCTCTAACTAAGCAGGTAGAAATAGGATTCAAGTTTAAAAAAACTTGAAAATATGTTGTTGTAACCTTCATGTCTATGGTGTAGTGAAGCAGCATGCATGATGTTCTGTGCACAGGTATCCTGGGTCCTGGCATGTAGACTTCTCCATCTTCTCCCAAAATGATGATGGAAGGAAGGAGGAATGTAACCTTTTCCTCTTTTTGGATGAAGAGGTGTATGATCCACTCTGTTCTTCTGAGAGTAGTGTAGCTGATCAGGCCTTGCCATGTAGCATCTCATAGGGAGTTTGTTGCATCTCTCTGAAGGAGGTGAGCTTGCATGACATAGCACAAGGTTCTCTTTCTGAAACCGATCTCTTGTCCGCTGTGTGTCAGATGGATTTCCAGTCATCTTTTTAGCTACCCTAATAACCTTTTGTGCCCATTTGGGCTTAGGATTGGGAGTAGGGACTTGATTTGGATTGGAATCACCCTGAATTTCAATCTCATAAACTGATACAATTGATTATGCTTTTGATTCTGAAATACTAGTGGAAACTGTAAAAGGAGTAGATAGAATGTTTTTACCTCCCTTTTCAAGTGGTAGCTGAGAGTGCACTGGATCTGAAAATGGCAGGAAGTGTGAGAATTCATATGCCTTGGAGGCATGATTTGCAGCTGCTATGATGTTCCCAGTAGAGATATCTGTGATCTCCACTGAGTCAAGACCAAATATCACTCGCTTTGGAGGGCCAGTATGAGTCATCTAGTATACAAATAACAGATTTGCAGCTAAGGAGGGCACATAAAGTACATCTTTGAACTTTCCATGTTCAAACTTGATGGAACCCATCCCTTTGGCTCGAATTTGGCTATCATCACCCATGTGAATGCTAGGGCCATCAATAGACTGTAAAGAAGAGAATGACTCTCTGGATGCAACCATATGCATGGAAGCTCCTAAATCAATGAGGAAGGCATGTGTTCTTGAACATCTAGCCTTCAGTGCATGGCATCTCTCATCATGTTCTTCAGTTTCTTCTCTATGGTCAACCTTCCTTTCGCCAGCAGGTTCAATGATGTTATTTTTCTCTAGAAGAAGAGCCATTTAATCAATTGTTCTTCTCATATAGGAGCTTTCTGGATGAAAGCCCCTTCCACAGTAAGAACAAAGGATCTTTCCATAGGAGGCTCATTCTTTTGCGTCCCCTTACCATTCGTAACTTTGGGTCCTCTAGCAACCAATGCTTGATCTTTGGAAGATCTGATGATCCCCATTTGGACCAGCTTGTCATGCTCATTGGTGAGAGACTCAATGAAGGCATTGAGAGTTGGCATCTTCCAATTCGGTGTTGTGAGCTTCCTAGTATGAAAGGTTGATACAAAGACTGAGTAATGTGCGCCAAGTTTTGAGAGGATTGCAAGGATGAGTTGATCATCCTCCTTCTCAACTTTACACAACTTCAACTGGAGCACCAGGGGCTTGAATTTGGTGAAGAAATCATTCAAACTTTCGAATTTGCTTAGGTGAAGAGAAATCAGCTCATTCTCTAGCTGATAGATCCTTAGGTCATCTTACTTATCAAACAAGGAAGCAAGTTGATCCCAAATTTCCTTAGGAGTCTTCAATCCAGTGATGTGGAAGAGAAGATCCTTAGAAATCGAAAAGCATAGAAAAAAGCTTCATCAAGCTTATCCCAGTATTTTGCTTTGTCAACATAATGAATCGTCTCTACCTCCATCTCCATTGTGACTCTGTAGAGTCCTTTGGAGCGAAGCTGAATCTCAATGTCCTCCTTCCATTGATGGTAGTTGAAAGGAGTGAGAGGATCCACAGAAGGGGCCAGTATGCTGATGTAGCGAATGCAATGAAGGAGACTGAAAAACCTGTAAATAACACAAACAAACAGACAAAGTAAGGTCGACAGCCAGCACTTTTGGGATTTTCTTCACACCCAGCTTAGTCAATCAAGCTAGCTTGATCAACAATTCCTTTGCTTAGGATTTATGTGGTAAATTCTCCGCTTTTGGTGCAGTGCTGGAGAGAGCAATTTTGCTCAAATTTTTTTATCCAATAGGAAATCTGTAGAAGGAGAAATGCCTTGTCAAGGCCGAGGCTCTGATACCATATTAAAATTGAGCTCACAAGAATCTATGAACCAAGACAAAACTCACAAATAGATCTCACACAAGCAATTTTACTCAAAATATGATATGAAACAATGCAATAATGATTTGCAGCTGTATAAGCTTTCATTAATCAAAAGTAAAAAATGGATAATTAATACAATGTAATACACTGGTATTAATAACCAGTCAATTCGAATACATGGGAGGAAATTCGAATTGATTGACTCAATCTAACTGCATCGATAACAGGATGTGTCTAAGTCACTATAGAAGCTTAACTAGCTAGCTCTAGTTGTCTAAATCAGTGCCTCGGTCAGTTAGAATCAGTTAACTAGTGTAACTGAATGCGGTAGGTGAGGAAAGGCGCCTTCCCACATGCAGTTAATCAATGACTGGCGCTAACTAAATATATTTGGATGTATCTAAAAGTAACCGACTCCTAACTGGGCTTGACTAGTGACCAACTGAACTCAACTGAAGGAGGTTGGTTCCGACAGTCCCAGTGGCGCCTAAATTGTAGGGATTGGTCTAGGAGGCGCCTAAACTGATGCATGCAAGTGCAGTTAGCCTCAACTAGTGTTCCCCACACTCTAGTAACTGGTACATGTGGCCCAATTAGGCCATGTGGACCCTGTTGCCCACCTATTTCGACTAGGTGGCAACTCCATGTACATGAAGATGTACATAGTTGTACAATTTGTACCTTGGAAAGATCTAAGGATTTTTTCACTTCTGCAGGGCAATTGCCCCTTTGTAAAACGAAATTTCCGCTCCCCTGCGTGTGAAAATTAATGTAATTATATGTGCTAGTGTGGGTCATATGATATGGATGCCACACCATGGAGTGTTTTTTCCCTTTCCAATTGATCTTGTTGTGTAAACGACTTTAATTGGTTTGGTTTTTCACTCAAAATCCTCCAAAGTGGTGACGGGCGTTCTACTAGTCAGGTCCATGAGGTGGCTAAGGGTTCAAATTGTTATTCGTGACCATGCTAGACATTTGTCTAAAGTCTTGTGGAGTTTCGTTATGTTTATGTATTTTTTATTTATTTTTTCGAGTTAATTAATTTCGCCCCTTGGTGGTTAATTAACTCAGTTTTGATGTAATTATGTAATTGCTCAAGCACTGGCATTTTGTAATAGGGGCTATGAATGCAAAGTAAATTTCTATGAAACCCCCTAAGCCACTGCTTCGAGTCCCAAGTCATTCTGATGAGTGGTTGAAGAGATAGACCAATTTTGGTCAGGAGGGGTCTATCTTTCCTAGGGAATTAATTATTTTCCCCAAGTCAAAAATTCACATTATTTGATTTTGAAGGAAGAAATTAAATAATGGCATGGTAATTTTGTTTGGGGGTTACTAAGCCTAGAAAAAATTTATTTAAAATTTCTCCACCGCCCCATGGCCAAGATATAATTTTTTCAAGTTATTTTTAATTTTTTCCTAAGTCAAAATTGGAAAAATTTAAAAATATTAATTTGGAAAATTAAATCTAAGGTGAAATATTTTTAGCCTAAGTCTAAGGTTAAAAGATTGATCTTGGAGAAATGGCTAAAGGTCAAAGCCAAGTTTAGAGGACTCAAGTGGTCCAAACCTCCTCATATAGAGAAGGCGCCAACCTTAGAGGCTCCTCCAAAGAGGGCACAAGCATAAAAAAGGGAGAAAACCCCCATTAATGGGGCGCTAAAGATAGAGGTGGGCGTCCAACTAAATAGGAGGGCGCTAGTGTAAAAGGACGGGCGCTACTATATTAAGTGGAGGCGCTAGCCATAAAGGGGACGTCCACCATTTAAGAGGGCGTCACATCAAATAGGAGGGCGCCACTATGGATGGAGGCGTCACTATCTTGGAAGAGGACGCTAGATTTGGTAGAGTCAAAGCTAAATTTGGAGGGGCACCTAGCTATGGGCCCATCTCAAACCCTAAAAGCAAGATCTAGGGTAAGCATTAAGTCAAAAACCTAGATCTAAGGGTGAGGATGCATCAAGACATGGATCAAGCATCTAAGCCATTGATTGGAAATTAATCTAAGGGTGCAGATTTATTAAGAGTAATGCAAAGTCAAAGACCTAGATCTAGTGGTGGAGATTTAACCTAGATCTAGATCTAATCTCGGCCATTGATCTTCAAGGGGTTGGGGTCTTCCTCAATTATATAATGAGGGTTTCACTCCCTCATTTCTCATGATCTCTCATGCTATTGTTATGCTGCCGGAATATTTCTCCACTCTTCTCTCATATTCTTTTGCTATTGTAATCTCTTGCCCTAGTTGGGCTTAATACAAGTAAATGCTTTGGAGGAATTTTGGTGGCTCTTGTCTACATTTTGTGCTTCTTGTGAGGTAACCTGCTTTATGTTTATTTAGTTGCATTTGTATTAGCTTGGATAGCTCTCCACAAAATATTTTGTGGAGAGACTTGTAGGTAGAAGTATTTTTACCTGCATTTGTGAGTAGATTAGTAAGACTCTACAAAGTATTTTGTAGGGTTTATTTATGTGCTCACCTCTTTGCTTATATTTTGCAGCTCTTATAAGTTTATTGCAGGGATCTAAAGCAAAGGAGTACCTTTTCCATTGGTTTAAAAACTCTGTTTTCATTTTCGCACTTTTGTTTAAGAGGGTTTTAAAACTCAGTTTTTATCACTGTATAGTGATAAAAACCTTGGTTTTAAAGCCCCAACCCTTAGTATATTAATTAAATACTTCAGATCTGTTGTTTAAACATCATTTAGGTGGCTGGAAACTCAGTTTTCAGCCCTCTAAACTTCATATTTCTGCTATCTTTCCGCTCAGAATTTTTACTGTAAATTAGTAATTTTTTGGGACTAACTTTTTCTGACAAATTCTTTGAGTTTTCTGTGATTTCCAGCAAGCAAAGCTTGCTAGTTTGTGACAGGTTTTGCACAGGTGAAGGGGAGGTGCTGCCCAAATTGGCCCAGAAATACCTCAACCTTCAACCGGTTTCAAAAGGGGTTCAAAACCTCAACTCTCTCTCTCTTCTTTCTTTTGATTGTAAGCCCCAACGAGAAGTTCTCTTGGGGCATTCTGCAAAATTTATAAGCACTTGTAATATACATATAAATAGATTAGGAAGTAGAGTAGGAAGTAGCTGTTTAGATTTCTGTTTATGCAAGCTTTCTGTTTACCCACCTATCTTTGTGACAGACCACCATCTCTGTCACAAAGATTGAAGTGAGGTTAGTGTACTTAGTTTTATTTATTTTTATTACCCACCTATCTCTGTTACAGACCACCATCTCTGTAACAGAGATTGTTGTGAGGTTAGCTTTAGCATAAATTTCATTTCTGTTACCCACCTATCTCTGTGACAGACCACCATCTCTGTCACAGAGATTGCTGTGCGGTTAGGCATTGCAGTTACAGTTTTCTTTCAAGTTCAGTAATCTTTAATTTTCTGTTAAAAGGTAATCATACAACCCATCCATCCTGCGTATCCTCTATCCACTTGTCATCTCCCTTTAGGGACTTCAAGTTGGATATGAAAAGCAGGAGAAGTGGGGGCTTAGGTAATTAGAACAACACTTTCCCTTTTGCTACAATTTCAACACAATTCATTTTCAGTCCAAGATCAAGTACCAGCATCTCCCATAAGGGATACCGCTTGGTTGATCTTGTTGATCGTTTTAAAATAAACATTGCATGCTAATCACCCAGATAAAATTTACTTCTAAAATTAACCAACCAAACTTCAATATTTCTTGCTCCTCTACTCGGTTATCACCCTTCAGGGTTCTCACGAGATACGACAGGGGATAGAGAAGTCCTAGTCTAATAGGCATCCATCTAGCTGTTTTTCTTGTCGATTAAAAACAGTGCCCTCGGAGGCAACTTGGGGTAGTAGACCGTGGGGGGTCTCTAGGTGCTTTGACGTCCCCCTTGTTGAGCACCAGGGCATTGGGGTTTGACCTGTGAGCTATGGGTGGGCTTTGCTCCCACTTTGTTGAGCGCAACAGCATTCCTTCTTTGGCTTGAGAAGTACTAGATTGGGGTAGTCACACCACCAATTCTAAAACTAACTTCAAGAAGAAAAACTCTAATAAAATTTATTAAAATTAACCAAGAGACATTGCAAAACGTCCTACAAACACAGGTCATTGCTATCACCTTGTTGTTCAAGGTTTTCACTGCAAGCACTTTTATTTTTGCAAGCTCTTCACCTTTCAGTTACAAGCATTTCATTTCAGTTTCGCAAATTCTTGTGGTGGCATCTTTAATTCATGGTTGGTAATCTGAGATCTTGGGTAACACAATTTTTGGGGGTAATAGCTTGACAATTGTTCCATTATTCAATCTGTTACAACTGTGGATACTGCTAATATTGGTTAACTGCTCATTTATTATTGTTTATATCGTTCATAAGTATTCATTTGCCATATTGTAATTTTGTTTAATTGGGATAACACCTAAACTGTGGTTTAATTAACTTACATTTCAATTTCAGTTGTAAATCTGTAAAGTTATAATTTTAGACTCCATTTGTAATAGGCACTGGTCTTTATTTATCTCAAGGTCTGCTTGTCATTAAAAGGAAGTCTTTGCATTTGCATGCTGCTTGTCATTCCTTAGATAGTATAAAAGCTTAGCCTCACAAATCTTAATAAAAGATCCCCTTAATTAGTTTGTAATTAATTAATAAATCTGGAACTTAGCTTTCCTTTAGGGACTACCCCCCTTGGCTCTGTTGGGATCTTGCCTAAACGGAGGAGTTGTGGACTGTGGTGACAGTGGTCCCCAGCTCTCACTTGCCTCCAAGGACACACATAGCAGGTTGTGACTTTCCTGTGTCTTAAAGTGTGAATTAGGCGGCAACAGACCCAATGATGTTAGTGACTCAATAATAACTGAAAAGACTCCTATTTTAGGCATAATTGACCAAATTGGACAAGGGAGGATTATAATCCTAACACTCCTTCAATCTTGTAGGTGGAGTCATCTCCAAGTTCCACTTGTGTGGTGAACTTCTTCTTTTTGTAACTAGTGAGAGCTTCACGGTTACCTATTATGTTCCTGGAGGCACCACTATCCACCAACCAAGAGGTGGCACTGTCTGTGATAAAACCAGAGAGAGTAGAAATCAGGTAGTACTCTCTTCTAGGTTCTTCTTCTTTGTTAGCCTTGGTTTTCTTCTTCTTCTTCTTCTTCTACTTCTGCAACAAAGGCTTGAAATCTTCTTTTAGATTTCTTCTTGGTTTGCCTGCAATCCTTGGCAAAATGTCCAAACTTGTGGCAATTATAACATTCCACTTTTGACATAGTAGAGAACTTACCTTGAGGTTTCTTTCCCTTCTTTTGTTGAGAGAAGGGCTTCTTGAACTTCTTTGACTTTGCTGGAAGTGCAAGGTTACCTTCCTTGGTTACCTTACCTGAAGTCCTTCCCTCTTCTTCTATGCAATCATGCTAAAGTCTTTCGAACGTTGGCTGATTCTCACGTCCACTAACATATGCCATGAAGGTTTCCCAAGCGCTTGGGAGACCATCAACCACAGTTTGCACAAGATCATCATCATCAACAACAATACCAATAGCAATAAGTTGATCTCTCACCTGTGCAATCTCCGTGAAGAAGGAACCAACTCCTTCATCCTTGTTTAGCTTCAAAGTTCGTAACCTCTTCTTCAAGACTCTCTTCTGACTGGGAGCCTTCTTCTCATACAAGTTGGCCAAGGTGTCAAAGCATTCTTTGGAAGTCTTTAGAGCTGTGATGTTGGGCATCACTATTTCTTTGATAGAATCATAAATGATCCTTCTAGCCTTAGCTTGCTTCTTCTTGTAAGCAAGTTAGCCAACCTTAGATATTGGCTCTTCAGTGACATTAAACACAATGTCATCCAGGTCATTTTCTTCTAGAATAGTTGTCAACCTAGCCTTCCAGGAGTTGTAGTTAGTTGAACCTTGTAGCTTCTCTTCCGGTCCAAAGATATTGACAACCATCTCTACCACTTAGTCAAATGTTAAGTCTGCAAAATATCCCAAGGTCTAGGAAGACAACAACAATCTCCCTTTACTGTGTCTTCACATGCTAAGCTCTGATACCATGTTAAAATTTAGCATTAGCATGAATACTTTAAAATTTTGCAGACTATCTGATAACAAATGACAAGTGCAGTAAAAATAACATCAGCACATCAACACACTGAACACAAGAGTTTTTCACTGGGAAACCTTTAAAGGACAAAAACCCCAAAAGCATCAGTAATTCATCTCATAAATGAGATGATTGAGTTCTTCAAGAATTCTCAAGCCCTAATGGGTTTGTTCCACAGATAAAAAATTACAAAGAAGATAATTTTTCCACAGAAGTGCCAAATTAGAGCTCGGTACCCTAATTTTCTCTCTCCTGCCCAGAAAGTCAGACTGCTCATAAATCTGCCCAGGCTACCCAAGATGATTTGTTTAACTTCCCGGAAAAACTCTGTCAAGTTGCCCGGACTAATTTTTTGTTGACCAAGCCTGTTTGTCCTTGCTTGGAGCCCTGCCCAAACTCTATTTGGCCCTACCCCACCCTCTTTTCCTCTGCCTGAAGTTTGTCGGTTCCTTGCAGCTCTGCCCTGATCAAATGCTGCTCTACCCGAGCTTGCTACAACTTTGCCCGGGCTTGCTATACCCTACCTGGAGGGTTGTTTACTGCCCGGAGGGCTTGTGCACTGCCTGAAAGGTTTGTTGAATGCCCAGAGGGCTTGTTGCATACTCAGCAGCCCTTAAGGGCCTGTCGATAAGCTTCCCAAGGGTAAGGTGTAAGCCCAGAACCCTCAGAGTCCAGGCTGTTAGTTGCCCGAAGTCTGTACAAACCCAACACCCTATTAAAGCTGGTCTGTAGGCTGCCTGTAGGTAGGGTCCAGCCTTGGTAGCCCTCCCGAGCTATCTATTGATGCTTGGTGGCTGCCCCGAAGCTACCCAGGAGAAGAAGGAAACAACAAAGGGTTTAGAGAGGCTTCCCATGAAACTTCCCGCATAGCTGCTCAGAGAAGAAGATAAGAGCTAGGGTAAAAACCCTAACTCATAAAAAAGGTAAGAAAAAATTGTTGCTGCCTTTTTGTTGATGAAGCCCTAGCTTAGGGTTTTGATCTAAAGACAAATGTGGATGCCCTAGCAAGACTCATCCATGCTAGGGTATACACAACTTCCTTCTCTTCCTGGACCAGTGAAATCTTCTTCTATGGAGCAATTGTACCTGTGAGAGCCAAGTGTGTGTGTTGAAATGGCTTGATCTTCTTTTATATCCTTTGAGTCACCTGTAAGTGGACCAAAATTAGAAAGAACAAAAAATTATTATTTTATTCTTTTCTAATTTTGACTTTTTCCTTTAGCCTTCTTGTGGTCCAAAGGTCCTTCTGTAATTTTTACTTTTACCTGTGGTCCAAAAGTCCTTGTGTATTTTTTACTTTTACCTTTAGCCTTCCTGTGGTCCAAAACAAGTGGTCATAGGGTCCTTCAAACCCACTCAAAGTACATCATTATAAACATAGAGAATTACTAATGCTTTTATCTCACACTCTGTGTGACACCAAGATCGGGGTACTAAGGTGTCTTAACCAAAGGTAGCTAAGCCTTGGAGAAGATCGCAAAGCCCATTGATCGTGGGTCAGAGTGTCACACATGCCTATACTCGGTCTAGGGCTTATAGTGTCTTCCTGGTAACAGACCAAGTGCCTCAGCCATAGGCTGCATAATTTGACACTAGGTCAAATACTTGGTAACAAACCAAGCGCCTCCATTCTCCCGGAGAATGGCCATCAGCTCTGGGTTGAGTCCCTAGTCTTGGACTAGGTAAAATTCTGGTAACTGATCAGGTGCCTCCATTCAAAAGAATGGCTACTCAGATCTAAGTTGAGTCTACCAGTCCTAGACTGGTTCCACATCCTGGTCTCGGACCACATGTCACCATTCAACAGAATGGTCACTCAACTCAAGGTTGAGTCCCCCGAGTGCTGGACTGGGTCCATATCGTGGTCCCGGACCAGATATCATCATTCAACGAAATGATCACTCAACTCAAAGGTTGAGTCCTCCTAGTGCTGGACTAGGCCCATATCGTAGTTCCAGACCAAATATCATCATTCAACAGAATGATCACTCAACTCTAGGTTGAGTCCACACCGTGGTCCCGATCCAGGTGTCCCCATTCTCCTAAGAGAATGGCTCTTGATGCTGCTCAGAAAAATCAACAAGTGGGTGGGGCAACGAGAAGGAAACAACGGCATGGTTGACAAAGGAGATGGAAAAAACAAAGATCTAACAAATAAAGGGAAGTAAGATTTGGCTAGAGAGGACATAATCAACTACACTCAAACCTCCTCCATGAGGCCGACAAGTGAGGAAGCGAGAGTCTGGGAACAAAGTAGCCCATTCAGGATCAATAACTACTAAGATTCCCCCGGTTGTAAAAGTTATTGACCATAAGTTGTAGTAGGGCCCTAAGCATCGCCAAAAATTCGATCAAGCCCCACTAACTCTAGATCTATCCCCTCGGTGTACATGTCCTCTAACTAGTAATGGAGAGGAACTTGGAGAGCTTTGGTACGGGCATTGGACTCACTGTTGACCACCAAGCCAACTAGGTGGGAAATCATGTACCATGAAGACAAGCAAAGTGTACATGTTACCGGTTGAAATGGCAGTCTAACCCATCAGTAAGCATATAAGGGAAGAGTGACCACTGTCACCTTAGTCACTAGCCCCCAACTACTTCAGAAGCCTAAGCGTCCCAGGGGAGAGCCCTATTTGACCCTGCAAAGACACTAAGACAAAGTGTTCTCTTTCGAGATAGCTAGAGATCCGTGGCTTAATGGAGTCAAATATGAGAGTGAAAACGCCGTGTTAAGTGTGTTTTGTTTGGCTTTAATAGCAGCAATGTATATCATCCCAAATGTTAGACTTATCCCTCCAAGGTAACCGACAAAACATAAGTACAATTATCGATCAAGGGTGAGCATGTATGATAATCTAAAACACAAGTGCAACAGTGCATGCAATGAAACATATAGTTATTAAGTACAACATGTATATATTCAGCCATCCACCACATTTAGCATTAGTGATGTGAATACCTATTCCAGTTCTCTATTCAAGTGTTATGACAATGACCATGTTCAACACGTTATTATACTATTAGCATTAAAACCACAAACAATGTGTACCGGTATGCACCAGTTTGACAATGTTCGAACAGCAGGAGTATAGTTCGAGGTAAATGTAAGCGTAATCTATTGCTAGCTGTGCGTGTGTAATTGAAACAGTGATGGCAGCAGAATGTAGTGTTTATACTAGCAGCAGATCAATAAATCATATAAACAATATGTATGTCTCAGTCACTCATTTGATAGCAAAATTTGTGGCAGCATTAGTATTTGCAATAATAATTATCAGTCAAGAATGAAGGCAGCAATAGACATTACTTTTAACCATACTCTTAGCAGCATCATAAAATCATTAAATAAGTGTACGTAGCAATACGTATCAGTGCACATTTATGTAACCACAGTCATCAAATATAACCTAAGTAACAGGACACTTCCAAATAGGACCCGTGTCCCGTATTCCACGTGTCGGACACGACACTTGACCTAATACGTGTCCGACACCAAAATTTTTGTGTCCCGAAATTTGGACACTTTCCAGCACGTGTCGAACACGTGCCAAAAACGTGTCCTGATTTCTAGACATGTGTCCTGTCAAAAAGGGTATAGAGGAGGAGGAGGATAGAGGAAAGAGCTACGACAGTAATGCTAATTTTGACTTGGAGCAGCAAGAGGATGATTGACAGTGGCTAGTACCATTAATGAGCTATGATATTCTTCCTTGTGGCTATTTAGTATTTTCATTTTGTATCTAGTAGTACTATAGATACTAGACTTAGTACTAAGTAGTATTGACTCTATTTTGTATTTGTCGATGGCATTCATTTGATATCTATGTAATACATTTTGATTTTTGTGGTTTAATCATAAATATCAAATTTGCAGTTTATGGTTCAAAGTTCATGATTCATTGATAATTTTATTATTGATTCATCATTGTCATATTTCAATTGAATGATATTATGATTGATGTACATTGTAAATACTTCTAGTTTTTAAAAAATGTAGATATTTATGTATTTTTTTAATATAAAAAAAAAAAAAATATATATATATATATATATATATATGTATATTTTAATATATATATATATAAAACGTGTCCCACGTGTCCTATTTCCAGGGTCGTCGTGTCTCGTGTCGAATACTCGTATTTTTCGTGTCCTCCGTGTCTCGTGTCCTCGTGTCATGTGACTTAGAATATAACACAATTTAATGTACAGTGTATGGGCCAACTAACTGAACTGTTTGTAGCTTGACGATTTGAATTTTGTGTGTATTTATGAGTGCAAACAAAGGTCAATGCAAAGTGTGGCAGTAATCAGAGAGAGGGCTGCCACTGTAAAGGGCAGCCCTGTGGGTTAAAGGATTGGTGAAGAGTGTCCACAGAAAGGAGACTCAAATGTGAAGAAGGGGAAGGAAACTAGGTCTGTACCAGACCTTGAGTAAACCAGCAATGTGTCGGGATGTGTTTGGTACTTTGTAAGGAATAAACCCAAGGAGGAGCGGTAGGGTCTAAGGGTAAAATTAGGGTTGTTTTAGGATCTTTTAGGGCAAATTTTGAGATTTTTGGATTTTTTGTAATTTTAAGGTTCCCTATAAATTCCGAATTAGGGTTTTAGGGCTTTAAGGGCTAGGTCGAATTTTTAGGGAAGGAGGCCGAAATTTTAAGAAGGCCAAACATGCCTAAAAAAAATTAAAAAAAATTTACAGTTTTCAACATAAAACTGCAAACCTAAATTTAACCTAAAAGTAATCCTAAACTAACCCTAGGACTAGTTTTTTTTAGAAGAGAAAAAGTGTGAAAACCAACAAAAACCCTACCCTAGCAAAAGCCCTACCCAACCTAGAGCTTCTAGGGAGGATGGCTAACCTAATGAAGAAGGGTTTCTAAGTCAAGCAACTAGCCTAGAAAAACTAAGGAGAAACCCTAGGGCACCCTCACAAGGAGACGTTCCTCAACTTGCTAAGGTGACAACAAGGAAGGTAATGGCCTATCCTAGGGCAAAGTGCATCTCTAGAGCTACCGCTAAGACTTGAACATGCACATCCCTCAACATCCAAACAAAAAGGTAAGAAACCTAACCTCTTCCTGTTCGTACTTGTCCAACAAATCAAAGCATCACCAAAAGCAGAGATTCACCAAAGAATTACCAGAAAATAGCTTGCATTAACCAGAAAACTTCCTCAAGAGGAGCGCATCCATCAAAAGAAACCCTAACATGGGTAAAACAAGTGCATAGTGTATTATCCCATATGTTCCGTCTTTAAAATGAAAGTGAGGAGATCTATTTATATGATCTCGCGCTCACCTTTTACAACATATCCAATCCTACATGCCTTAAAATAAGTCAACTTAAAATGTCAACTAAAAATTAAAAGAAAATAATAATAAAATATAGCCTAAGGTAGGCTTAAGGTAGGCTACCTGGGATATTAATACCCCCAAGT
Source organism: Pseudotsuga menziesii (assembly GCA_001517045.1). NCBI lineage: Eukaryota > Viridiplantae > Streptophyta > Pinopsida > Pinales > Pinaceae > Pseudotsuga > Pseudotsuga menziesii. The sequence goes on along the minus strand of LPNX011002641.1, from coordinate 984,393 downwards.
GCCATAACACGCTCAAATAATCGAATCACTCTGAACGAAACGCTAGAGTGAGCTGGAGGGAGGCCGTTATACCCCATCTAACCCCTAGAATCTTGTAAAAACCCTCAACGCCCTGCTCAAAGCATGAAAATGACCTGGCATGGAGGATGTCATTCTCTGAGGAGATAAGGCCAAGGAGAGTAAGAACCCACTGACTGAAGGGCCAAGAGTGTGTCCTAAGTGGCTTTGAAGGGAGACGAATGTCTCACAACTGAAGCAAAGTCCACCAGAGCACATTAACAGGATATGGAGCCATGTGACCCAGTGGTCAACCCTTAGGGGCCCCGGACACTGTTATCACAGATCTTGTAGTTGCCCCAATAGATGAATCCTATACAGAATGGTAGAGGGGAGAGGAAACCAAATCTATGACCTACGAAAACCCTAACCCCCAAAAGATGGATGGTTGTCACGTCGGTTAGGGATTCCTTCGATTTATGCCATTGAAAGTCCAAGTGACAATGAGGGAGATCCGATCTTATCCTGAAAGGACAGATCTACAGCTAATCACCAGATCAAGCTTGAAAATGTGAATACGTAAGGTGAGAGTTGGAAACCCTAGATTGTACATGTTAGTGTAGCTTAACAATATAATTTTCATCTAATTCAACTTTATTTTACTATTCACTTCATCCCACAATTATAGCATTATTCATTTGCAGTAGAAATAAAAGCAAGGATCACTAAAAGATAACCATGCATAAGAAACACAAAGATTTTACCCTGGGAAACCCAAACGGGAGAAAACCCAGTAAACTTTCCACAAAAGAAATCAATCCAAATTTCAAGTACAATACCAATCATGAAGATTAAGCCCTATCACAAGAGTGTGCTCTTCTTACACAAGACAATCCTAGCAAACATTGAGAGAGATAGAGATAGCAAGACAACCCCAAAAATTACTTCTAGTGATCTTCACTTGTCCTCCTTGAGACGTGTGCACCAATTGAGAGAGAAGAGCTTGCTTGAATGTGTCAAATGAAGTGTGAGAACACTTCTATTTATATTCTTTAGTTGACTTGATTTCCACTCTCGAGGTCGACTTGTACTTTTGTCTTCTTGGTCCAAGCTCCCCCTTTTACTGGGGTATTTTACCCTTTCTTGTCTTCCACTTTCTTTGGGACTTCTTCAATCGATTGTCATCACTTCTTTGGAGACCTCTTCATCATAGAAAAGTTCTCCTTGTTTATTTCTCCTCACATGTGGTCACATTCTTCACTAGAGCTTCAATGTTGATTTGACCATACTCTAAGAAGTCCCAGTCACTTCTTAGAGCCAATTGTCAAATACAACATTAGATTAGACTTTGTCTAATATACACGGGAATAAGATCTCCTTGTAACATAGACAAGTCATCTCAGTCTATAAGAATATATCACTCTTGCTATAGAGCACTCCCACACAGAGAGTACGTAATGTGACCTCTAGCTTACTACCACTTTTGTCAACACATAACTGAACAAGGCCAAGCATTCGAGCCCTTTATACATATAGTCAATCACTAATTAGGGTTATGACGTGGCCATTCTCTCCCTTAGGTCGTGAACCCATCTAAGAAAGTGATCTCCAGAATGTTTGCCCGATGCTGAAACCATGGAGAACATCAACAAGATGCATGATGGAGTGTGTGGTGGACATTATGCCCCTAGGTCTACTGTTGCAAAAATCATGAGGGCTAGCAATTACCAACCTTCCTTATTTAAGGTTGTTCATGCTTTTGTGCAATCTTGTCAAGAATGTCAATTTTTCATTAGCAAGCCTAGGTTGTCTGCTTTTCCCTTAAAGCCAATTATAATTCAGACACCTTTTCAACAATGAAGAATGGATTTTGTGGGTCCATTCAAAGAGAATTCAAGCACTGGCTTCAAGTACATTCTCACTTGCAAAGATTATTTTACCCATTGGGTTGAAGCCATACCTACGAAAAGAGCAACTATTGGTGTGGTAGTCAAATTTCTTGAAGAAAACATAGTACCAAGATTTCGGTGTCCCCTCAAGATCACGTTTGACAATCCCAAGGCTTTTAGTATGATTGAGATATCAATTTTCTACATGCAGCATAATATTGTAGTCTCATTCCTCAATTTATTATCCCTAAGGAGAAAGTTTGGCGGAGTCCAACAATAAGAACTTCATTAATCATTCAAGATGGTTGGGGATAACAAACAAAGTTGGGACAATAAGTTAAAGTATGCTCTATGGGCGGATAAAACCACCGTGAAAAGAATAACAAGAAAATCCCCTTTTGAATTGGTAAATGACTATGTTACACGGGGACCCGTCCCACCTAAAATTTCACCCGTTCCCTGCGTTCCGACGTTTTGGTGACTTTGGAACTCCTCGGAAATGTCCCCAAATGGTCGGGGACTCCATTGGGGACTCGGGGACTTTTTCGCCGTACCCTAAACGTACCCCAAAAAGTAGGGTACTTTTCGAGGACGTCCCCGAATTCCCTAGACCAATCGAGGACTACCACGCGTCCCATTTTCTGTACATTAAAAAAAAGTTTAAAAAAAATTTAAAATTTTAATTAAAATTTAAAAACTTAAAACCCTACCTTTCATTTATGCTTTAGATAGACTCTTCCTTTTGCATATGAATTTCAAGTTTTAAACTTTAAAGACTAAAATTTTATGTGATTACATTTGTAGACTTTAGTCTTTTATGTTTCATGAATGATTCATAACTCTTAACTTTTAAATTGAAATTGAAATTTTTATGTTTTTGAATTTCTCAGTTTTTTTATAAAGTTTACATGGCAGATATTTTAATTTCATGCTGCAATCATGTTCTGATTTTTCATTTTTATGACTCATTTATCTCAATCAAAGGCTGCAAATATGTATGTTTTGATGTTTCAATGTTTCATAGTTTTATGATAAAAATTCATGGAAGCTATTTTAATATTCTGCTGCAAAGATTCTTATTTTATGATTTATCTCAATGTAAATAATTTTTATTTTTTATTATATATATTATTTTTAAATTTTATATTATATGATTGTCGTCCCCTGAAAAATTGGGGGTGCGCTCTAGCCGTCCCGGAAACTTGTCCTCGCATCCCCTGCGTCCCCCCGTCCCTGAGACCAGTGCAACATAGGTATATGGACAAAAATGTTGGCTCCCTATAAATTGGCAAATCTCGATATATGAGTTGTTGCAGCAATATTGTTCAGACCAAGAAGCGAAGCAAGCACAGATAGATAGGTTGGTTGAAATTGATGAAAATAGAAGGGAAGCATTTGATCAAAAGGTGATTCAACAAGAAAGAACAAAAGGAACATTTGATCAGAATACCAAAATAAAGACTTTAAGGTTGGTGATGTGGTCCTTTCATGGGATAAGCTTAGGAAAAACAAAAAAATCATGGTGAGTTAGACAAGTTATGGTTGGGACCTTTCCACGTCTCTAGGATAGCAAGAAAGGTATCTGTTCACCTTGAGACCTTAGAAGGAGAAGATGAAACGACAACATCATTTCTTAAGGAAATAACCAGCACAAATAAGCCAAATTAAAATTCTCCATGAATAATAAAATATATGATTAATAAGATAAGAGATGATATTACAATGAGAATGCTACTTGTATAAATACCCATGTTGGGTGCCCTTGCATAAAGAGGCATAACCTTTCATCAAGGTGTCACTTAATTAAGTATTAGTTATTTGATTATTAATGTTTATTTATTATATATTTTGTTCACTACATTGCCTCTCACTTAGAATTGCTTTGTCCTCAAAGCATAATTATGGAAGCTTTTGTCCCTTGTTCTTGCTCGTAATGCCTTCTCGTGACATTGTGTGTTGGTAGTTGCAACACTAAACGAAATGAGACGATACGTTCTTTTAAACATTATGTGGAATTGTTGCATCATTTGTGAAGTCGTCCATCCAAGATTTACCTTTAATGGAATTCTTTGTTGAATGATTGTATGGAATTGTCGATTTGGTCTTTGCTCTTTGTAGGAATAAAACTAGTGATTTTCCTCTTGTCCTTGTCGTCGATCATAACGTCTCTTGTGATTTGGATGGTGATACAGTGCTCAAGTTGCTTGTGAAGTGTTTCCAAAAACTTCAAATTTTGGTGCCTCTAACCATTTTTGTGATTGTTTTTAGGAACCATTTTCTGTTGATGCTTGTACGGATGTGACAATATGATTGTTCTTCTAATTTGAGCATTGACAAGCTTTGTATTGCTTCCCTTTTCTGATGTTTGAATTTGATCCTTTGATGACTTCTCTATTGCGCCAATCATCGTTTCTTTGTCAACAATTGATCCCTTGCAATCTAGTTTTTCTTGTAAAGATTTATTCTCCTACTTAAGCTTCTTAACTTTTATAAGCATGTCATGCTTAAGTTTCCTTATGTGTAAGAGTTCTTCCTTATCATTTGACTTGACGACGTCATACTGATTGTCTTTATTTTTTTGCTTTCTTTCTTTTATGCTTCTTAATTGCTCTAGCAGTTCTTGATTAACCCTTTTTAAGGAGGAGCGTTCTTCGTTATGTTCGTTTTTACAAGATTATAGCGGTATAACTTAATTGCAAATAAACAATAGGATCTCTAGAAGAAAGACAAAGCACAGAAACAAAGAACACAAGAATTTATTCTGGGAAACCCAATCGAGAAAAACCCAACAAACCTTCATATAGAGATGATAGCTTCTGAGAGCAAAGAGAAGAAGAAAGAGAGAGAAAAGATCTCTTTAAGATACAATCCCAGAAACACTCCTTCTAACTGCAGTAGCGCACCTTTTCTGCTAGAGCGAACTTATTGCGAGTGAATAACAAATGAGGAGGGGTGCCTCCTATTTATACTGATTTTCCAAGTGACTTTTTACTGGGGCCGACTTGACTGACTTATTGGGGCCGACCTACCTTGGGGAAATACAAAAATAATTTTATTTTTATTCTTTTCTTGTGTATTCTTGCCCCAGCGATTACATTGATTGTTTCTAGGGTTTACATAAGTAATTACATTCGTATGAACTCCAATAAGAGGTACAAGGAAATACAATACAAGTACAATAAGGATAACTTCTGAAGTTGCACAAATTCCAACACTCCCTCTCAACAAGGAAAGTATTCTTCATATATGGTCCATCATTAGCATCACGAACATCTAGGTCTCATCTGTACATCTCATCTGTCTCGATCATCTGTATCAGTGTTATAAATATCGTGTCGGCAAATATATCGCCAAGGTTCCAAAAAGAAATTATCGGATTTATTGGCAAAAATGTCGGCAAACATCGGCAATATATCGGCAAAATAAAAAATACAAAAATATAAAAAAATACAAAAAAAAGAAAAAAATCACAGAATAGTTGAAAAAATCGCCAAATATCGGCAAATATCGTGATAAAATCGGCAAATATCGCGAGAAAATCGGGAAAAATTGCCCAAAAAAAGGGGAAAATATCGGGGCGATATTTGCCGATTTTATCGCCAGTGAGTTAACATCGCGATATATCGCGATGTTGCCGATATATCGGCGATATTTGTAACACTGATCTGTATACATATTGAAGGTTGTCAACATTGTCTCTGTCTGTCGAGAGGTGTCATAAAAAATTTGATCAACTCATTCCGTCGATAGATCTATCATCTCTGCAACTCTACACACTCTGTTGGAGAGTAGAGTAATCAGTATCTCATCTTCTATCAGTCCGTCTCTACCCGAGAACCAAGACATGCTTCACACGGCCATCTACTACCAGTTCAACTCAAGTGTTGGTGGGAATCTTCCTACACCAAGTTGAGAACCAAGGTTGGTGGGAATTCTCCAGAACACCAAATTAAGAACTAGGAAAAATAGATGTCACCAGTGTACATGACCATCTACTACCAGTTCATCTCAAGGGCTGGTGGGAATTCTCCAAAACACCAGATTGAGAATTAGAACATATAGTGGTCACCAATGCACACGACCGTCTATTTCCTACTCGTCTCAAGATGTCGATGGGATTTCTCCCATACCAGGTTGAGAACAAGGGCGAGTAGAGGCCACCAATGTACACGACCATCTACTACCATTTCATCTCAAGAGTTGGTGGGAATTCTCCAAAACACCAGATTGAAATTCAAAATATATAGTGGCCATCAGTGCACACGACCATCTGCTACCTACTCGTCTCACAATGTCGATGGGATTTCTCCCATGCTAGGCTGAGATTCATCACAAGTATAGGCACCAGTGTGAAAGCATCCATAGATATCAGTCTCAACTTTCCCTCTGCACGAGGGATGAATTTTCTTCTACTCCAAATCTTCTGTGAAAGTATTCAAACTTTTTCCTAAGAAGAGGCTTGGTAAGAATATCTATAGTCAGGTCATCTATCAAGACATATTGTAACTCGACCGCACCTTTCTGCACCATATCACGAATGTAGTAATATCGAATCTCTATATGCTTCGTCTTGTCGTGAAACACAGGATTCACTGACATTTGTATACAAATCTGGTTGTCACAGCGAATCACAGTTGGTTCTAGAATCTGACCAAATAATGCAGCAAGGAGTTTTTGAAGCCATATGCTTCTCTGGCTGCTATACTAGCAGCCATATACTTGGCCTCTGCAGTGCTAAGTGCTACTGAGGTTTGCTTCCAACTACACCAAGGAATCATTGTAGAACCCAAACTGAAGCAACATCTGGAAGTGCTCTTCTTATCTTCAACACACCCGACCCAATTTGAGTCAAAAAATCCTTGCAATATCATATCACATCCTGAAGGATATCTTAGATCATGTCCCACAGTGCCACGTAAGTATCTGAGAACATGATTTGCGGAAACCCAGTGAATCTTCCTCGGATCACTCATAAACTGGCTGAGAGTATTCAGAGCAAAACATATATCTGGTCTGGTGTTTGGGTATTTGTCAGATACATTATAGATCCAACCAACTGGCGATACATGGTGGGATCAATCAAATCAGAATCTAAAGCAGATTTCGCCAGCTTCTTGAAATTTGCATCCATCAGAGTAGCCATGGACTTGCAGTCCAACATCATGAATCTCTTCTAAATATCAATGGTGTATTTTCCTTGACTTAGGAAAATTTCCTTCTTCCTCTGCCATACTTCTAATCCCAAGAAGTAATACATCAATCTGAGGCCCTTCATTTCAAACTCAGAGGCAAGCTTCTTCTTACACCATCCAATTAGTTTCTCATTTTTTGTGAGAAACAAGATGTCCACATAGAGGACCAAAATCAATGGCTTATCATCCATAATCTTGTAGTAAAGATTAGGATATGCATCACTCTTGGTGAATCCCAAGTTTACCAAGTATCTGTCTATTTGTCCATACCAAGCACGAGGTGCTTGCTTGAGTCCATATAATGTCTTTTTCAATTTATATACGTGAGAATCTTTCCCATGGACAATAAACCCTTTAGTTGCTCAATGTAAACTTCTTCCTCGATAATACCATTAAGGAAGATGGTCTTTACATCCATCCAATGCAGCTTCCATCCCATAGCTGAAGCAATAGCAATGATGGTTCTGATGGAAGTATATTGAGCCACATGAGCAAATGTTTCATCATAGTCAATTCCCTCTTTCTGAGAGAATCCTCTGGCAACAAATCTAGCCTTGTGTTTTTCCACATTACCATCTATTCCATGTTTAATCTAGAAAAGCCATTTGGAGGTCACTATTGACTTCCCCTTAGGTCTCGGTACAACCTCCCATACATCATTCTTCATGATGGACTGGAATTCCTCCGTCATGGCATCCTTCCAAACTGTGTATGGATGCTTCTTCATACGTAGTAGGCTTTGAGTCAATGATGTGACTCATCAATGCTAGATAACTCGAGAACCTTTGAGGTCTTTTGCTTTCTCGATAGGTTTTGTGTGGGGCTTCGTGCCCCTCTACATCCCGCAATGTCTATTGCGCCCATCTAGGCCTTTTTCGACTTACTTCCATATCTGTGGGAGCATCAACCGGCTCAACTGGATCAATGGATCAAATTATATGCATAAATGTAGTAGTAGCAAAGGTGCCCAAGTCCTGGGGCATGTTGCTTTCCAAGAGTTAGGTACCCACCATGGAAATTACATTACATATGGATTTATCCTATGCTACTATACATGTGGCATTTATCTTGTTTGTCAAAATGAACCATAAACCAAGGATGCTGTTCAATGAAGATCTACCTAACCAGGAATTAGAAAATGTAATTAGAGAATGTAGATAAGATAAGACAAGATAATTCTTATCTTATGTCCAACAAATGACCACAATAATAGGTCAATGGGATTGTGTGGTACCATGATGTCAATACAAAGAGGGAGTGCTACAATGGCTCTGTTAAGGGCAGCAATCAAGAGTCTAACCTAAAAAACAAACCAAGAGGAGCTAGCTCCATAAATGGACAGTCGATCCAGAAGAGGAAAATACAGGGAGAGTCTATCCAAAAGATAAATGTAGACAATTACATGATTACGTCTAAGGAAGACCTTGCTAGTGCACTTAATATGATATCTTTATTTTTACACATTTTAATAAAAACATAATTTTTTTAAGAATTAACTAGGAATCAAAACATACAAAGGAATCAACTAGAAGTGAATTTTGATACACCCACAAAATTTGATCACATACGATGCACATAATTATTTAGCTGGGTTTTCTTGACTTATGAACCTGGCTATATGTTGGTTGTTCTAGCAGGCATATCAAATGTGTGCTTTCTTGCAATGTAGCAATATTGTGATATATAAGATACTAAAAATGATAAATTTAAAATTCAAGAAGACAATAAACGAGTGTCAAACAAATATGAATGCTATTAAAAGAAGACAACTAAAAGCATGATACAAGAAAGGTCAATCCCAAGAAGGTTACCTTCAATAGCATGCTGCCTGACAATGTTGGTACCTTAATCTTTCCGCCAATAATAGCCTGCATTTACTGTAAACAAGATATTGATAACTGCCCGAAACTATGCCACAAAATTGACTGAAATTCACACATCAATCCTGAAAGACAATCATAAAAGAACTTACAGAATCATAAGAAACATTCAATAAGGCATTTTCCAATGAAAATAAAAAATAAATTATCATAAATAAGTAAGCTAATCATAATGTCTGTGGTTATGCCAAGAATTAAGAAACTCCAACTATCTGCTAGCTACTATGTTAATCTAAAAGACAAACTCTTATATCGCTAAGAATGACAAAATGCCTTTTAACCTCGCAAAGTCATATAATTGAGGACTAAGTACCTTAATATGCAGGTTCATCTTAGATGAATAGTTGTAATGTGTAGTAGCAGAGGCCGAGTATTTTAACTTGATAAAAGTCACACACACACACACACACATATATATATATATATGATGTTGATCGTACAATTATGGCCTCATATAAATATGCTTGGAAATGGGCTTTGTGCCTTTTCATTTGAAAAGGTATGTCATTTTAAGTTTCAATTTAATATTTATTCATATATTATTCTTATTATTTATTGTTTTTTTATCTGTATTATGTTTTATATTATATCATATTTTCTTATGCCTATGTTAATTGTTTTTACGTACATAACATTGCCTTCCCCTTTATAATTGTTTGTCCTCAAAGCAAGGGTAACAAGGGATATTGTTGCTGGAAATTCTATATTTCCCATGACAAATCTTCTTCTGGAAAGTTATTCCATTTATGAGATATTCTTTAATGGTTTTGGAGCAGAATCATTTTCCTCTAATGGAGATAATGCCTTCTAGCTCTAGAATAATTCTTCCTTCGTCATCCATTACAAAAAGTTCAGATTGTGCTGATTGACGCTGTTCCAACACTTTCTTGAGACATGACACATGAAACACATTATGAATGTGGCCTTTGTCCGGAAATTCTAATCCACAGGGTACTTGGCCAATCCTTTTGTTAATCTAATACGGGACAACAATTTGTAGGGTCGAAGTTTTACGAATAAAGAATTGCCTTCTTCAAATTCACTTTTTGATCAATGTTGATCTGCTTGTTGTTTCATTCAATTACGAGCAATTGCTAACTTCTCTTTTAGTAATTGAATGACCTTCTAACCCTCACTAGTTGATTCTTAATCATTGGCACCTTAATGTTAGACAATGCATATTCTTTCCATTTGTGTGGTTCATAACCATATAAAGCTTGGAAATGAGTCACTCAATGTGTGCTAGGTAGAATTATACCACCATTATACAAGATGTAAACATTGGGACCAATTGTTCTACTTATCTGTCAGTGAGAGTGGTTGTTGATGCGCAAATTGACCAGCAGAGATTGATGTGCAGAGGTACATGAGAAGATATTGTCCAGCAGAGGTTGATGAGCAGAGATGGTTGAGCGGTAGATTGATGACAATTAGAGATTGGCATCAAGCTTGCAAGTAGAGTCTTGCATTTGAGGATTGAACTCCTCAACCCTTTCTTAGTTGGAGCTAAGAAAACCAGGTCGGGTCCTATTACAAGAGTTGGTTCTCTTTTCATCAGTTGGTGTTGATTGTAATCAAGAAGATTGTAGTCTTCCATTACCATAAATAAAGATCAAAATTACCTAAATTCTTGTGTTTCTCTTGATGTGATGATTGTGTTTATGACTCATGGTTGATTTAACTGATGCATTTGATTATGCAATTGATGACATAATGATTGTTATACTCTGATTGACTAAAAGAAGGTAAAAAGATTATAATTGTTCTCACACTGATTCACCCCCCCTCTCAGTGTGGCCATTGTGTCAAACAATTGGTATCAAAGTAGGCCTTCAACACAAGCCTAACCAACTTGAAGGAGATCCTTGGACACACATAATGGATGAACAAACAGGTTGTTCAAGGAATGAAGTACCAAAGGAAGCACTCATAAAGATTGAAAGAAAGGTCCTGCATAAATTGAAGAAATCCAGAGAAAAGGATAAGCTGCAGCAAAGACTATTAGAAAAATCTCAGCAAACTCACCAAAACCTCATGAGTCAACTTCAGGAAAAGAATGTAGAAGTTAGTTCTTTGAAAGATGAACTTGACCAATTGAAAAATGAAGTGGCTAGCTTGAAAGAAACCAATGAGACCTGTGCAAGTCTTAAAGGTCAATTGAAAGAGGCCAAAGCTCAGCTACTGGAACAGAATAAGGTTAGTCAAGCAAACGAGTTTGAGATCATTTCTTTGAAAGAGAAAAAGAAAAGGATAGCTGCTACAAATTTGAATTTTAATTAGACTTCTTCAATTCTAGATGAAAACTTAAAGATGGAATTGGAAGCTTATCCAGATGTCGAGATAACCATGAATGTCTTGGTCATTGATATTCCTGATGTCTGGGGTATGCTCTTGTCTAGAGAATATGCAAGAATTTAGGAGGTAGCATTCAATTAGATCTCACATACGCAACAGTCCCTATTAGTGAAACCGCCTCGATCAAGTTAATGAATGATCCACCCATGATAGAGCACGTAGAAACTCCTGACCATTTGTTTGATGATGCTATGCGTGCTACAGATGTTGGAAATTTTATAGTTTTAGCAAATTATTGGGAAGAAGCCAGACCACATTCTTTCCCTCCAAGCAACATTTGGAAAATGCGTTTTGATGGTGCTAGGTCTAGGCATCGCTGGAGCTGGTATTGTTTTGATAGTTTCCCGAAGAGTTGTCAACTGAAACTTGAAGCAATATGTCTACCATCATTACATGCATTATGTGTCATATACTATATATTATGAAATGCAAGCCCATAAATAAAGTTGCAAACTATGTCTTTAGACACAACTCAAAGAGGGCTATTAAATGAAATTATGAAAGGCCTAAATAAAGCAGTGGATAAACAAATGCAAAATCTAAAGACTGTTGGCCATCTTATCCAGAATGTAATGATTAATTCCTCACAGAGCTCGTGGCTTTTGATGTGAGATGGAGTAAGGAACAACTAATTCTAAGTGTCCCCTAGGATCTTTTCAGTACAGTTTCTTATGTACTCAACGCAAGGGTCCTAAAAAAGATCCTCACGGAGACTTATTCTTAGCTTGGATGTGAGTCGTAGACATGTTGTTAAAGTTGAATGGACCCTTTTCAGATCAACTCATCCACTTGTGAGACACCACCGTTCCCTATTGTTTATCTGTCATGCACATCTCATTGTGGTTGTGTGTATTTGTCATCATTCAGAGAGATCACAGAGTCAAAATCGATCAAAAGTCATTACCCTTTGCCTTATCCTTTGTTTTCCATCCTCACCCAGCAATAGTTATAGCACATTGTTTACACTTTGTAAGTATGGCATGAATAAGCATACTTCTAGGAAGTTTCAAGATTTTTCAGAAGCACAGGTATATCTTCTATTATTACTATTGTTGTCACCATGATTATGAATAACATTGATTTAAGTTTGGTTTTCATATACACCATTGGAGCATTTCTTACCTTGGATGCTTACAGGATCATATTGATGCAGTATCTCACCTTCAGTTTGGGTACTTTGACATGGTCAACCCAGTTGACCAAGTCAAGCACGGTTCCCAAGACAGTGACTCAAAAAAACATGGTCTATATTTGTTCTAGACATGCCAAGGACCAATACTGTGGTTTCAGTTTTGAGAGTTTGGCCCCAGTTCTCCTGAAAAGTGATTATTATCACTTTATAATTGGCCAAATGATCACATTTTATTACACATGATAGTATGTTTGGTTCTCTTAAAGCATTGCAGTGTTCCAGGGGATATGAGTAGTCACTTATACCATTCTTCTTCTATCTCTCCAGATGGGGGGGGGGGGCTAATCACCCCACCATGTCCCCTAAGTGTCAAACTTGCAAAAATAATAATTTATTATGTTGTAAAAATGGGCTTTATGAGGTAATTCGCCCCCCTCTTGACATAGTCATCTTGATCCATGTATTGATCCATGTAAAAGTAATCTCCATCGTTGATGATGTTATAATCTCAATTGTTGGATGAAAAAGTAAGTTAGGGTTTGCGTCTCTCAAAAGCTATATAAAGGAGAGACCCCCCTCATTGTATCCCATCAGGAAATTTTGTACTCTTAGTTCTAGATATTTGAATAAAGAGATTTTTGCAGAAATTCTAGGATTTTCTTTGTGGGATGTTCTAGTCTATGATTGGAAAGTTTATCTTGCTTAGCATTTGAAATAATTTTTCGAGGTATCAAGTACTTTTTGGAAGAGAGCGTTTGCATGCAGGAGGGTGTTTTTTGTTTGGGGCGTTTTTGTGGATCTCCCAACACGTTTCTCATGAAAAAGTTTTCATAATCAAGTGGTTTTTCAATAGAATCTTTGATCTTTGATATGCACTCTGATTTTCTTGCATTTCCAGTGTCTTTTTCATGTGTAGCAAATCTCACTTTATGTAGTTCGACTATGCAAGGAAGAGGGGTGCGCTACCTCACTTGGGCAAATCGTTTCGACTTGGTACTTTCTCTAAACTGCTTCAAATTGATCGAGACAAGATAAATCATCATTTGCAAGGCATCTACAAGATTTTCCGGGTAAGATCTACTCATAATCTCTTGTTTTAAATTTCTATTCCATTAGTTATAAAATTCTCTGGTGAAACTCTCATTTTAAAACCCTCGATTATTAGATTTATAGGATCTGGTTTGCGGTTGGCTTTAAAACTTAAAACCCACCATGGAAATAAAATAAAACCCCTTAGTTTAAATTTTCATGATCATCGGACTCCATTTTCTCATCTTAAGCACTGGTCTGCTTCTTAGGGGAAGACGCCCTCCTTGGGAGGAGTGGGTATTTCGAAAACCGCGAATTGGGTATTGTTGGTTTCATAGAAGAAAACATCCGCATCGGCAAGGGTCCAGAAAACATTTTCTAGGCAACATCCGCGAAAAAATTGGCAAACCGCAGCAAATATTGAAAAACACAAAATATATTCATTTTTTTTCATAATTTTAAGCACATAAAGCAACAATGACATCAAATAAATACATTGGCACATAAGTATAGAAAAAACACTGATATATATCATGTAGTCATGCCAAATATAATATGAGACATAAAAGTCGATACTGAAAGTCTGAATATTGTTGTTCAATAATACTCAAAAGTGGGAAACCAATGGTCCAATATAAAATGACATCACAAAACTAGCAGCTAACTATCTGTCTCTGAAATCAATGCCCTCTTCCCCTTTTACGGGAAAAGATCATGGATTGTTTGCCAGGCCTACCCCTGACAGTAGAACGTCTTGGCCTTGCACTCGATGCTAATGAGGGGCTCGATGCCAATGAGGGACTAGATACATCGACCAGTGTAGAAGGTGGTCCTAATGAAGCCACATCACCCTCCATGAGGTCCTCTGGGTCAAAGCGCTCCGCCTCCTCCTCCTCTTGTTCCTCCTCTTGCTCCTCCTCATCCTCCTGCCCCTGCTACTGCTCCTCCTCATCTAACCATGCATGTGCCTCCTCCATGATATGTAACTCAACCTCCACCCTCCACTTGGACAATACATCAATATTGTCCAAGCAAATGGCATCCACATCGGGTGCTTTCTCCACCTACTTCATCCACAGTCGAAGATTGTAGTGGGCATACACCAAGTCATTCAAGCGTGGGAAATCCACCCTGTAAGAAGGTGATAAAAAGATTTAATGAGTCTTGACTCTTGAGGCTAGAGGAAACGATATGAAAGAGGATCTTAAATTATAATGAATTTAATTGCTTTGATAAAGTTCTTCCATGGTGCGTTTCTTTGAGTGTATTTTATCAAGAACACTCCAATTACGCTCACATCCAAAAGATCTACAGGTTTGGCTGAGGACTCGGATGGCAAATCTTTTTAAATTCGGTGCCCTTACACCATATGTCCTCCACCAAACACCTGCAATAAACAAGAAAGAAAGAGAATCGGATTATATAATTCAAATTTCAATTTTCAAATAAAATGATAAATCATAAACACAATTAAAATTTAAGAATTTGAAGTTCAAAATTCAAATAAATTCTAATTTGTAATCACTTACTTGGAGTCAAACTGGTCCTTGCATGGATAGCATCGGCATAGCCAAATAGTTCAGTGCCCTCTTAATACCTCTCCATCTCACGAGAAATACTCGTGCGAGTCTCAAAATTAGGTACCATCCTATTCATACATTCGATAAGCCCTTCCAAAACCTGTTCATCAAAATCAAACTTACACTTGTAGGAAAAGGCGAGGTTGAGGAAAAGTGCAGCTGCATGAATAGGTCGATGGAGCATCCCGGACCATCGTGTATCAATTGAATCCCATAGCATCATTTGTCTATTATGTCCAGGGGTACCCTTCCCCACATAATAAGACCGAATAGACTCTTTGTCCCTATCCATGGCCTTGTACAAATAGCTGCTACAGGATAGTATAAATACTGTATCAACGATTTCATTTTTGGATGTGAATTGCAGGTGTTGCTCTGAGATATTTTTGTGATTGCGGTGGACTGAGGCTATTCACAGAGATTAAATTCGGATGAGCAGACTATGGCAGTAGACACCGTTCTGAATTATTTTTTCGGGAAGTTTTTTTATCTTTTTAAGATTCGGTGGAAGCACTGTCTATGTTTTCTTTTCTTTTTTAACAAATTTACAGCAGTCCTTTTGGATTTGCCTGGGGTCAATTTAAACCAACGAATGTGACTGAGTGAGGAGGCATCAACAACAATGTAAAGGAGCAACATTGCATTTTGGGTGGACTGTTGACAGTCCCTAAATTACTGCAGACCAGAAAAATTGCAAAAATTCATAAGCATAGGCAGCGAATCCTAATTCTTTCTTGGGGTTAATCTTTATGCCAAGTTTCTTTTGAAGTTTGACAAAGTGCGGCAAACACATAAAAACTTTGAATTGAAGACTTTATTCTACAGATCTAAACCAGGTCAACAAGTTTACAAGCCCTTCACTCTACGGTGGTGAAGAAGGAATTCGAAGTGATCAACAAGTTGCATTCATCCACTGTGGCAACTTGACAAACATCCCAAGGTTGATGCATGAACAGTTAGGGCATATATGAAGCCTGAGTTTATGATCCACTACAGACCCGAACGTTTTGGAGAAGTGAACGATTCTCTTCACAATCCAAGCTTATTACTACTGTTCATGGTCTGCCTGCTAAAGTCATCATCCAAGCATCAGTTAAGAGGTTGGTTTTGCACAAGTATGAGGTAAGATCATTGCATACTCTACCATGATGTATACTTTGTAATATATATATGTTCTATGATACATACATGATGAGGGTACATGCCTCGATGCTACATATGATGATGATGATGATGATAAGGCTTGGTTGAGGCCCTAGTTCTAGTGCCTTGACAAGTTTGTATAAACAGTTTGTTTTGAGGGTTTGAACAGTCTGAGTTATAGCCTGCTTGGCTGAGTTTGAACAAGTCTGATTTGGAGATTCTTTGGGCTCCTCTAGAGCAGTAAAGTCTGGAAGTTGACATGCACAGACGAAGGTCATCTACATCATGCATACAGTGATATATGCTTACTCTAGCATAATTAAAGAACCTCAAGCACTGACAAAAGAAGATGTGTAATGAAATCCTAGCATAAGAAGCATATGCTCTCTTTGTGAAGACAGTCAAACAAAGCTTCTTTTAAGAGTACAGTACTTACAAGAAGAGTTCATCTTTTATTTTCATAGTTCACATATGAAGAGTTTCTAGAAGGCCTGTTGCCGCCTCTTACGCACCTGGGTTAAA
This sequence comes from Pseudotsuga menziesii, assembly GCA_001517045.1. Classification (NCBI taxonomy): domain Eukaryota; kingdom Viridiplantae; phylum Streptophyta; class Pinopsida; order Pinales; family Pinaceae; genus Pseudotsuga; species Pseudotsuga menziesii. Next base: position 967,674 of record LPNX011002641.1, on the reverse strand, counting down.
GCAGCAGAAATCTTCAAGGTGCTTGGTGTGTCCTTGGGGGCAAGTCTTGAGTCAGGTACTATCACCTGTTCCTGACTCCTCTGTTTAGGCTTAACTCCTAATGAAGCCAAGGGTGGTAGTCCCTACCAAAAGAGTTTCTAAGGCCCTCAAGTGTTTTAATTGTTTCAATTGATTGGGTTGTTTAAGGAGTTAGAAATGAAAAAATTGTTGACACAACACTATGCAAAATTATATAACTAAATTGAACAGCATTGCAAGATATATCAATAATCACAATATGACTATAAGCAAAATAGAGAGTACAAGAATTGAACCAGTGCCAATATGGAGTCACAAAACAATGAATGCTGTTGAAAACAAAGAAAATATTTTGCGCGTGTACTTGGTCAATTTTAATTATTAGAATGATGAATAATTAAAGGAAGGGGATTCTCGATATACTAAGTGGTACTAGGAATATGTCTAGAATTTGGGAAGAGTGGCTCCACACGGGAAAATGTGGGCTAGATGGAGTTGTGGGGGGATGTTCAACACTACACCACAGGGGTGCCACCTAACGGGACCCCACGGTCACTTTCTAGTGGTTCCTGCTTTCCCTGAAGAATTTGCCCACTACTTCTCCAAAATCGTTTACGCCGGATTTTCGTAATGTTTTGGGTAGTTACTTTTATTAAAATGAGTTATTTAATTAAATGTGAGAAAATTAATAAGTGCACAATTCCGGTTTTGATATCCCCAAGAGTCAGACAAAGCAGCGAAGGGTAGAGCATACACGGAAGAGGCAAATGTTTGTTCCAATTTATGAAAGCAAAGTAAAGTTGTGATACAACGCTTGAGGACGAATTGTGTGCTCGTGTGAACAAAAAATTGTGAGACTAATTACTACGGCAAATAAATGTCGGGTTATTATTTGATTACTTTAAATAAAATTTGTAGATCTTGAAATAAACTTGATTGATTTAAAAGTTGAAGTAATCAGATCTAATCTAAACGAACAAGAACATCCAACCCACTTCAAGGACAGATACAGTCTTCCCCCAAATCGGGAAAGAGGGGTGTGGAAGTCGTAATCCCACTTGCTCTTTTATTAAATTGTTACACTGCTGATAATTAAATAAAGGGCTGTCTTTTGACCTTATACTTTGGCCAAAAGGCTTACAATAAATTGTCGGAAGAAAGGGATTGAAGAGGGGGGATTTGGAGATGCTTTGGGAGGCTAAAAACTTGAAAATTTCGCCAGCATTTCTTCTTGACCTGTCAACAAAATACAAAAACCAACAAGCTAATATTTTATAAATTAGTGGATTAGCATAGAAATACAATCAAAATTTTACACCTTAGTATTTGCAAAAGTTGAAGGAATTTAAACAACTTCATATACTAAGAGATTCACTAGATCTAAGCTTATGATGGTTAAAAAGAAATGCTTCTAGATCTAGTTAAATAATCAAGCTAAGAAAAAATCTAAGCTTGTTTTTAAAGGTAACAAGAAAAGATTTAATTTTTTAAGGATGAAGAAATAGCCCTCAAGCTTCGCTAGAATCTTTGTGAAGACATAGAAGTGCCTGAAATGCAAGAAATGTTAGATCATTAAGATAAAGAATGAAGGAAAAAAGGGATGCAACCGAGCTCCCACTTCTCCTTCACCTGAGATAATCTGCAAGCTACACACAAACTTTGAACAAGTGAGATCCAATCTAGTGCATTCAATCAAATGAAATGAGAAGAACACAAGTATTACCAACTACAAAATGTTGCTTCTTAATCTCAGATAGCCAAATACAAGTAAACAAATTAATACCTTAAATGTTTACTCAATAAACCATAAAGGATTTTCAAGCTAGAAATCAAATCTGCAAAACTCGTAAGAAATGAACACTAGCTTAGCCAAATATCACCTCGATTAATTGCAACATTCACATCAACAATATCTTACACCATTCAGACCTCCAAAGTCCTAACTTTTATTCAAAATAATAAAAAAATAATGATCATTACAATAGCAGAGGTTACTTGCTTCATGTAAATTGAAGAGCAAGAGCCTTGCTTATATAAAAAAATAGAGAAGAAGAGGGTGGTGCATTTACCAACTTGGCATGAAATTGTAAAATGGAAACAATTAAATACAAAAATGACTCATTCCAAAACCAGACCCAACCCATTCCACTTTACTTTTGCGCTTTCCATAAATTTCCTGGGAAATGCACCCTCTCCAATTGGCAATGTCATGATGCCTCTTTCACATGAGAGAAATGCTCCAACATGTTTCGGGAAGGTTAGGAATATTTCCAAATAGCTTTGCCAACTCAGAAATTTCATTTTTGGCATGTTTTTTAACTTTTTGGAAATTGCCTAATTCTTTTATTTCCTCATTTTTTTGGTTTTTTTTTTGGCTTTTTGACTAAAAGTTAATTAAGTGAAAAATGAATCACTTAAAAACTTAGGAAAGTGGGTCTAGGGGTAAAATATATGCTCTAAGTTAGAAAATGAGCACCCCCATGCCCCAATCGGAATATAGACCACACTTTTATGCCTTTTTTTTTAATTAACTTATAAAAAATAAGCCTAAAAAATGGAAAAAAAAATTCTGGAATTTAAAAAAAAACCTATGGAGGACTTAATACATGTTCATATGACTCAAAAACAATGATTAGCATGGTAATATACATTGAAACCTAGGTTTTAATAACCTCCTAAGGCTTTTTTACCAAGACATTTACTCTAGCTTTGGAGTGGGTGAAAAACTCAAAAATTATAAGTCGTTAAAAAATGACATATAATTCCCAGGGAAAAAACACCCTGGAGTAAAATATTGATAACTAACTCCTAGGCAAGCTAAACCTTTTACAAAATTTTCATCATGCTAAGTCATTTATTACAAAATCCCCGCAGGGTATGAACATGTAAAAATTACAAAGGGACCAACATTTAGTCCTGATGAATCCTTGTTTGAGTACTGAGTAGGAACAATTTACTTGTTCTGATCCTTGGTGGCTCACTGGAAATCCCCTAAGTACAACTTAGTGGATAACAAGGCCTCTCTAACTTCAGTGACAAAGTGTGATTTGGCAACAGATTTGACAAGTGACATGATAGTGAAAGCAGTTGTTCAATGATAGTGACAGGACTGAGATTTGGATAGTTTATCTTGAAATTATATGACAGAGATAAGATGAGCTTGACAATGATTGCTATGATGTGACAGTGATGTGACAACCTTTGACAACCCTTATCATGCAGACAATGTTGATGACAGTAGTTGCCATGTTTACACAGTCAATGCTTGACTATGTTACCTTGAAAATGGTGGACTAGACAAGTATTATATGCTTACCTTGACAATGATATGCTTGAGTATGGCAGTGGTGTGCTGACTTGGTAATGATATGGTTGACAGTGATGTTTAATATGACAATGATGACGTGGACAGAAAGATGATGTGGCAGTGAGCACACTTGACAGTGATGTGTGTGTGTGATGAGTATGATGAGACAATGAGTTGTAATTGTAAAAGCAAGCTTGTCTTGCTTTTGAGGTTAGGATACCTCAAACCCTTCTTAGCAGGCTCTAAGAAAACCAGGCAGGGTCCAGAATGAAGAGTAGGTGCTCTTTGTATCAGTAGGTGTTGATTTTACCTCATGGTTGTAGCCGTTCCAAAACAAATACAAAAAAATTACAAAATCATATGGTGGTGTGTTCTCTTGTGCTATGGTTCTTGTTATGACTTCATAATTCAGACGCTTATAGATGTTTATGAAATTATTATGCAAATGGTAGAATAATGCATTGATGAATTAGTTGTTGATTGTTAAAATTGTAAAAGTAATAAAGACTACACACACAGATTCACCCCCCCTCTCAGTGTGCCTGGTGTGTCTAACACAAGAAAGAAAGAGAATCGGATTATATAATTCAAATTTCAATCTTCAAATAAAATGATAAATCATAAACACAATTAAGATTTAAGAATTTGAAGTTCAAAATTCAAATAAATTCTAATTTGTAATCACTTACTTGGAGTCAAATTGGTCCTTGCATGGATAGCATCGACATAGCCAAGTAGTACATTACCCTCTCGATACATCTCCATCTCATGAGTAATACTCGTGCGAGTCTCAAAATTAGTGTTAAATTTTCATATGCTTAGCTAAGACATCAGTATTTCATTTCATTTTCATAACAAAAGCATATAAACAGGATCATTGAAAGATAGACAAGCACAATCATACAAAAGGAACACAAAGATTTATCCTGGGAAAACCCTAAAGGGAAAAACCCAACAAAAGCTTCCTCAATATAAATGTCCCAAAAAGATAAAAGATAAAACCAGCAAGGAGATCAAAGCCTGATCCTCCTCCTTCTCCAGCTACTTCTCTTCTCCACTAATGCGCTACACAAGTGAGAGTGTGTGCTACAAATGAGGAGAGCTACACCTCTATTTCTATTCATTCGTTCACTTCAATTAACTCATCCGACATGTAGGCTCGAGTTACACATGTAGGCTCAAGTAACCACACTGGGGTGCTAATGACCCACCTTTACAATTAGAGGGGACAACCTCATGACTCTTATTAGTTCTTCCGATTAGAAGCATCGGGGTACAAGATAATACAAGTGGTTCTCCCGATAGGACCATCGGGGACCACAAAGGATACATATAGAATATTCTTCGAAGTTACAATATTTCAACACTCCCCCTTAACGAGAAGGGTATTCTACAACAACATCAACAACAACAATAGTAGAAGAGAGATAGAGGACATCATCAGCATCATTAGGGTAACACATCTATAAATCATTGGAAGCTTTTCAACATTATGTAGTCTTCATCTTCAATCTTCAGTCTTCATCATCATTAATACTTTGACTGCTTCGATCAGCAACATCTTCAGCACTTTGACCTTTCGATCAGCAACATCTTCAGCACTTTGACCTTTCGATCAGCAACATCATCTTTAGCACTTTGACATTTCGATCAGCAACATCATCTTCAACACTTTGACCTCTTGATCAGCAACATCATCTTCAGCACTTTGACCTTTCGATCAGCAACAACATCATCATCATACTCTGATCTTTTGATCAGGAACATCATCATCATCATACTCTGGTCTTTCAATCAAAAACATCATCATGAAAACATCATCATCATCAAAACATCATTATTATCAAAACATCAACATCATCATCATCAAAACATTGACATGATCCTTCCTTTCGGAATTACGGGATCAACATGTCTGTGGTACTCAGACGATCCTTCCTATCGGAATTACAGGATTTAGGTCTTTACGGAGTTACGAACGATCCTTCCTTTCGGAATTACGGGATCAACACATCTGTGGAACTCAGATAATCCTTCCTATTGGAATTACGGGATCAAGTCAATGATCCTTCCTTTCGGAATTACGGGATTTAGGTCTTTACAGAGTTACTAACGATCCTTCCTTTCGAAATTACGGGATCAACACAGTTGTGGAACTTAGACAATCCTTCCTGTTGGAATTACGGGATCAAGTCTTTACGGAGCTACCAATGATCCTTCCTTTTGGAATTACGGGATTTAGGTCTTTACGAAGTTACTAATGATCCTTCCTTTGGGAATTACGGGATCAACACATCTGTGGAACTCAAACAATCTTTCCTATTGGAATTACGGGATCAAGTCAATGATCCTTCCTTTCGGAATTACGGGATTTAGGTCTTTACGGAGTTACTAAAGATCCTCTCTTTCGGAATTACGGGATCAACACAGTTGTGGAACTCAGACAATCCTTCTTGTTGGAATTACGGGATCAACACACGTTCTCAAGTACCAAAGTCACCGGATCTATTCTGAACCGAGGTTCAAGGATGATACAATCCTACCACCTTCTTGATGACCGATGTTCACCGGATCCGTTCTGAACCGAAGTTCAAGGATGATACAATCATGCCACCTTCTCGATGACCGAAGTTCACCGGATCCGTTCTGAACCGAAGTTCAAGGATGATACAATCCTGCCACATTCTCAATGAATTTCACCGGATCACTTCTGGACATATGTCCCAGGATGATACAATCCCTCTTCATTCTCGAGGACCGAGGTCTCCGGATCACTTTAGGGCAAGTGCCCAGGGATGATACAATCCCACTGCAACATCATTACTCCCCCTTTCGGGGAAGACCCTTTCGAACCACACCAAGCTTGTCTCGAAAGTATTCGAACTTCATTCGAGACAAAGGTTTCGTCAACACATCAGCAACCTATTCATCAGTACTCACATACTGGAGCTTTATGGCTCCTTTCTGCATCATGTCTCGAATGTAGAAACACCTAATTTCTATGTGCTTTGATCTGTCGTGGAACACAGGGTTCTTTGTCATCTTTATACAGCTTTGGTTGTCACATAGAATTACGGTAGTGTCCAACTCTAGATTGAATAATCTTGACAGCAACTTCCGAAGCCATATGGCTTCACAACTAGCAGAGCAAGCTGCTATATATTCTGCTTCGACAGTGCTTAGAGCAACACTGGATTGCTTTCTGCTAAACCATGAAATCATAGCAGATCCCAGACTATAATAACCACCTGACGTGCTTTTTCTGTCTGAGATACTTCCAGCCCAATCTGCATCTATATATCCATATAATCTGTACTCATGGCTATTATCATAGTATAGCCCAAAGTCTATAGTCCCTTTCAAATATCTCATCACATGTTTGGCGGCTACCAAGTGAACCCATCTAGGTTGAACTAGATATTGACTTAAAGTGTTCACAGCAAAACAAATGTCTGGTCTGGTATTTGTTAAGTACATCAATGACCCAATGATCTGTCTGTAGTGAGTCACATCCACTAACTCTGATGAGTCATCAGTTAAAAACTTTAGGTTGGAATCCATGGGGGTGGCCAAGGCTTTGCATTCCAACATATTGAATCTTTTCAATATCTCTACTGCATACTTTCCCTAGTTGAGAAAGATTCCTTCTGAACTTTGCCATACTTCCAGACCTAGGAAATAGTGCATTAACCCAAGGTCTTTCATCTCAAATTCTTCTGCTTGTTTCTTCTTGCTTTCCTTAATCTGTTTCTCATTCCCTGTCAAGAATAAATCATCCACATATAGTAACAGGATGACAGGCTCATCTTTTACAACCTTTAGGTAAAGGTTAGGATCAGCTTTACTTTTGGTAAAGCCCATGCTCGACAAGAAACCATCTATCCTTTCATACCAAGCTTGAGGAGCTTGTTTAAGACCATATAATGCCTTCTTCAACTTGCATACGTGTGTATGTCTATCTTCAACTTCAAATCCTTGAGGTTGTTCTAAGTATACTTCTTCTTCGATCACTTCATTTAGGAAAGTTGTTTTCACATCCATCTGGTGTAAATCCCACTTCATCATGGATGCAAGTGCCATGATAGTTCTAATTGAAGTATACCGTGCTACTGGGGCAAATGTCTCTTCATAATCAATTCCTTCTTTCTGAGAGAAACCTCTGGCTACAAATCTTGCTTTATATTTCTCGATACTTCCGTCAGCTGCATGCTTTACTTTGTATATCCATTTGGAGGATACTATACTCTTTCCTTCTGGTCTGGGAACTATATCCCATACATCATTCTTAATTATTGATTGATATTCTTCAGTCATTGCTTCTACCCATTCTTTCTTCTGGACCGCTTCTTCAAAGTTTGTAGGTTCCTGATCTACAAGATCACACATCAAGGCCACATAGTTGGAGAAGGTCTTAGGTTTCTTTCTTTCCCTTGTGGAGCCTTCAGGGGCTCCATACCTTTCTGCTTCTCCTATAATTTCTCTTGTCCAAGCAGGCTTTCTCTTTCTTGTTATTTCCATTATGGGAGGTTCTTGAGGTTCTGCTATGTCATGTTCTTCGGGAGCTTCATCTTCAGGGAGACATGTAGATTCTTTATTTCTGGGAGATGTCTCTTCTTCATACACTTCTTCATGTTGGCATTTCCAAGATCTCTTGAGGGTTGCCTCTTCATCAAATGTCACATCTCGACTAATTTCCATGTGATGGAATCCAGGAATGTATACTCTGAATGCTTTGGATACCTCACAGTATCCAACAAATATCCCCTTCTTTCCGGATGGATCTAATTTGGTTCTTTTTCTTTTGGTATATGAATATATACTGGACAACCAAATATTTTGAGGTGACTTACCTCAGGCTTCTTTCCTGTGAATACCTCTTCTGGAGTCTTGAACCCAAGAGCACTGTGGGATATTCTATTCTGTACATACACAGCTGTTCTTGCCGCTTCTGCCCATAGATGCATTGGAAGATCTTGATCATAAATCATTGTCTTTACTGCCTCCATGATGGTTCTGTTCTTTCTTTCCGCAACCCCATTTTGTTGAGGATTGTAGGGAGTGGTTAGTTCCCTTTTAATTCCGGAGTCTTTGCAAAAGGCTTCAAACTCTTTTGAGGTATACTCTCCACCATTGTCCGATCGGAGTGTCTTTATTTTCTTATCTGAGAGATTCTCTATCAAGGCTTTGAACTCCTTGAATTTTTCAAACACTTCACTCTCTGCTTTCAAGAAGTATATCCAAGTCTTTCTTGAAAAGTCATCAATAAATGTGATATAATATTCAAAGCCACTTAAAGATGTAGAAGACATTGGACCACATACATCTGAATGAATCAATTCCAACGTACATTTTGTCTTTGTTTCACTTTTCGGAAATGGATTCTTGGTGTTCTTTCCCTTTGCACATCCTTTGCAAATGCCTTCATGCTTGATCTTCATGTCTGGTAATCCCGTCACTACTTTGTTCACATGAGGTAGAGCCTTGTAATTGATATGGGCAAGCCTTCTATGCCATAGTTCACTAGGGTCAGTGGACTCATGCACTAGGGTTGTTTCTGAGTGCCCCTTTAGTTTATACAAGCCTCCTTCTTCTTCACCAATAATGATTGCATCTTCAATATTCTTTCCTTTGGGCCACATGCCTACTTGGCCATCTATGAAAGCAACTCTGAAACCTTTCTTATCTAAAGTTGAGATAGAAAGTAAATTCTTCTTTAGACCAGGTACATATAATACATCCTTCATTTTTAGGGGATTACCTGAATCAAGTTTGTAGCTTGCTTCACCAACACCTTTGATCGGATATTGATAGTCATCTCCTAAGGATACCTTCTGAGGAGAGCTCTTTTCTTCAAGTTTGGACAGAGTTTTCTTTTGTCCCATCATGTGCTTTGAAGCACCACTATCGATAAGCCAGGTGTCTTCTCCAGGAGTTACAGATCCAGAGAGTAGAGAATAGCACATACTCTTTTGCATCTTCTTCTCTTGCTTGTTTTCTTGGGGGACCTTCTTCTTCTTCTTCTTCTTCTTCTTCTTCATCTGCTAGATGGGCATGGTGCCTTTTGTTGTTGTTGATCCTCGTGCAGAGAATAGCAAATACTCTTATGCATCTTCTTCTCTTGCTTGTTTTCTTGGGGGACCTTCTTCTTCTTCTTCTTCTTCATCTGCTAGATGGGCATGGTGCCTTTTGTTGTTGTTGATCCTCTTTCTATATTGTTGCCCCTTTTTAGGACAATTGCGGTCAATGTATCCTATCTTGTTACAATGAAAACATTCAAAATCAAAATAGTCTTTAAAGGAAGGATTTTCTCTTACTCTTTGGATTCTTCTGGGAGGATGAGACTCCTTGAAATTTCTTCTCTTGAAGTTTGATTGGCCTCTTCTTCTTTTAGTGTGAGTGGCTAGGGCTTGATCATCTGCTTTTAGTAAGGCTTCCCTATTTGCCATTCTAGTCTCCTCTTGAATGCAGTCTTCCCATACAATATCAAACTTCATGCTTTCTTTTCTGGCACACATCATCTGAATAAAAGACTCCCAGGGTCTAGTAAGACCATTGAGAGCAGTCATGACCATTTCATCTTCATCAAGATTATCTCCAATAGCTTCTAGTTGCTCTTTGATCTAGGAAACCCTTGAAAAGTGGTCTTGGATGGATTCTCCATGACTCATTTTGATGCTCTTCAGTTGAGCTCTTAGATTCATCTTCCTGTTGATGTTTCTTCCCTCAAACATTCTGGAAAGGGCATCATACAATTCTTTTGGAGTCTTCTTGGATGACACTTGAGGAATCAAGTGATCCTTAATGGAGTCAACAATAATTCTTTGTGCCCTAATCATATCCTTTCTGTGCTTCTCCTTGGCTTCAACTTCTTTAGGTTCTGACACTTCTTCTTTGACATACTTATCAAGATCATTCTCTTGGAGAATGAGACCAATCCTGTATTTCCATGCTCGAAAATTCTCTATGCCTTCTAGCTTGTCTTCAAGCTTAGTGCTTGAAGTCATCTTGCTAGAGAATTACAAAAATTGAAATTTTGTGGAATGAGAAACTGACCTTACCAGGAGATGTGCTTGAATGAGGTGAGTTGACTGATGTACTTGATTCTGGAAATCTCAATCAGACGATTCAGCTTCTGCAGAAATGCCTGTCACTGTTTCTGTGATATCTCCGCAATTGTTGCCCCTCTGTGTTTGAAATTTCGCACTAAGGTAACCTCATATGTCCCTGTTCCAACACCACAGGTTTCATCAAAATTGGTTTCACCAATTTGTATTTATGATCCTTTTCCCAAGGTGACCTGTTACAGGACTGTTCAGAACAGCGAAGTTGTACAGCCTGCCACGTGTCACTGTTTCATCTTCTGGTTCTGAACTTCGGACCACAGAAATTACAGTCCGAGACTTTTCTAGAACATCTTCAGGACTTCCATTTGGATCTCTGTAGCCCAACCTACAACAGTTCTCCCCAAGTGTCCTGTTTAAGGATGAATTCTGGAAGAGGCTGGAACCCTAACTTGGAGGGATCATATCTCCAAGAATATAGCGAATCTGAGGCTGAATTTTGGACGCAGTGTACATCAGGATTTTATCTTCGGCCTCTGCAATTTTCAGCTCCTGAGCCTTCGCCAATATCGGAATATAGCGAAAGTACCAAAACTTAGCAGTTTTAGTATTTAGGGTTTTTCTAGCTCGGGGTCAAACTAGGGTTTGACTTTCCCGGAGTTTCACCCAACCAAAAATCTTGATCCAGGTTTCTAAACTTCGATTTTGATGAGGAGAGAAATCCTATGCTGAGCTCACTTAAAAATTCCTCTTCTGCAAGAAGCCCTAATTTCCCGCACCGAAAACTGAAAATGCTCGAAATCAAATTCCGCTTCGACAGAAAGATGCGCCCTTCAATGGAGAGTCAGCCTAGCCTTCTTTTGCTGATCGATTGTGGAGAGAGAATCAAAAAGTAAGAAGCCCTAGCTTCTGTAGCTGCACAATGTCTTCTTTCAGGGTGGCTCTGATACCATGTTAAATTTTCATATGCTTAGCTAAGACATCAGTATTTCATTTCATTTTCATAACAAAAGCATATAAACAAGATCACTGAAAGATAGACAAGCACAACCATACAAAAGGAACACAAAGATTTATCCTGGGAAAACCCTAAAGGGAAAAACCCAGGAAAAGCTTCCTCAATATAGATGTCCCAATAAGATAAAAGATAAAACCAGCAAGGAGATCAAAGCCTGATCCTCCTCCTTCTCCAGCTACTTCTCTTCTCCACTAATGCAATACACAAGTGAGAGTGTGTGCTACAAATGAGGAGAGCTACACCTCTATTTATATTCATTCGTTCACTTTAATTAACTCATCCGACATGTAGGCTCAAGTAACCACACCAGGGTGCTAATGACCCACCTTTACAATTAGAGGGGACAACCTCATGACTCTTATTAGTTCTTCCGATTAGAAGCATCGAGGTACAAGATAATACATGTGGTTCTCCCGATAGGACCATCGGGGACCACAAAGGATACATTCAGAATATTCTTCGAAGTTACAATATTTCAACAATTAGGTACCATACTATTAATACATTCGATAAGCCCTTCCAAAACCTCTTCATCAAAATCAAACTTACACTTGTAGAAAAAGGCGAGGTTGAGGAAAAGTGCAGCTGCATGAATAGGTCAATGGAGCATCCCGGTCCATCGTGTATCAATCAAATCCCATAACATCATGTATCTATTGTGTCCAGGGGTACCCTTCCCCACATAATAAGACCGAATAGACTCTTTGGCCTTATCCATGACCTCGTACAAATCGATGTTATCAGAACCCAACCGGTTTTGAAAAAACCCACTAGTTGGACCGGTTTACAAGCTTCATCGAGTCAAATCACGCTCTCAAACCGTTTTTGGCCGGTTCCATACGAAATTGGTCGGTTTCAACGCTGAACCGGCCGGTTCCATAGAAAACTGCTCGATTTTCTCCAAACCGGCCGGTTCAGTATAAAATTGGTCGGTTCTATACAAAAACGCCAAGGACCCCCCGAAAAAGCTAATTTCAAATTCTTTCAATAAAATAAAAAATAGGGTCCACGTGTGAGTTGTTTAATTGACCCATGACCCTTCTAATGTTATAAAAATGGGGCTCCCACCCTCCATATCAATCACGTTTAATTGTGGATGGACTTGAGCCCTCTTCCACAACAAGAGGATGTGAACATTGATGTTGTAGTTAGACAAGTTCCTTCAGGCCTAGGGGAGTCAAGCCATGCTCATGTTGACGATGTAGATGATGACTCTGAGTCTAAGCATGAGGAATCAGATAATTCTGATATATGATTAGAATCATTAGATTGTAGTTTCTAGAATTTAGACTGCAGTCATATGCTTATATTTTGACTTTAGAGACCATTTATAACCTCTTTGTTGATATACTTTTGCTAGCCCTTCCTGACCTCTTTCCCCTGGAATTTGACCATTCCTTGATAACTCGGGTAAACTGATGCTTTCATATCTTTCACTGAGTCTATCTCCTTGGTACTAAACAGTCCCAACTCTGTCCTTGCTCACCCTGTCTCAGTTATGTTTCCCAAGACAGTGGTCATCTTCATCAGTTGTTAGTACCTAAACCCTAGAGCTAGGGTTTCCATTTACCTTACACCTTGCGTACCTCAAAGCCACACTTGATCTGTTCTGGTGTCTAGGTCTGATCTCTCTTCTCGAGAGTAGATATGGGTCTCCCTCGTTGTTGTCTTGGACTTAGACAACATAAAATGAAGACTACCATGATTGGCGTGACAACCATCCATTTGGGAGTCTAGGCAGTCTTGGTTCCACCTCCTTAGTTGCTTGCCCCTCTACCATCCATCCTAGATCCACCTCATGTAGGTAACTACAAGGTTGGTGATAATAAAAAGTTCATGCAGGCCTTTTTTTAGGCCCTTTTTAATTTTTTTTAACATGTTCATACCCCACGGGGAATTGTAATAAAATGAGTTAGCATGATGACTTTATATAAAAGGTTTGGTTTCCTAGGACTTAGTCATCAATACATTATTCCAGGGTGTTTTTTCCTTGTTAATTATCTATCATTTTTAAGCGATAAAAAATTTCTGAGTTTTTCACCAAAGCCTCCAAAGCTGGAATAATTGCCTTGGTGGTTAGACATTGAGAAGTTATTAAAACCTACATGTCGATGTATATTACCATGCTAATCATTATTTTAAGTCATTNGTCCCCCATAGTTTTTTTTTTTTTTTTTTGAAAAAAATTATTTTTCCTGTTTTTACAGGCTTATTTTTAATAAGCTAATTGTAAAACTCTAAAAGGTCATAAAAGTGTGGCTAGGAGATTGTGTTTGCCATGGGGGTGCTCGTTTTCTAACTCAGAGCAACCACTTAGCCCTAAACCCACTTTTGTAAGTTTTTGAGTAATTATTTATCTCCAAAATTAATTATTACACGAAAAACCCAAAAAAGACCAAAAAATTGGAAAACTGAGAAATTCAGCAACTCATAAAAAATTGAAAACTTGACGAAAATTGATTCCGTGAGTTTGCAAAAGTAAATAGAATTATTCCAAAAGAGTTACAAGTCACAAAAAGGAAAGAAATGGTTGTTAAATATCCAATTGAATATTTTTCCAAGAGTGGGGCGCATTTCCCGAGGGGTGTTTTCCCAAGAAAGAAAGATTTGGTTTGAGTTTAAGCTTTTGGCATTTTGGTAATTGCCTTCTTTATGTCCCAAACCATGGGGATCCAACTCACATTCAACTCACACCAAGCTATGAAGCTCATCCTTTAGCAAGTGTGCCCCCTATGCTGAGTTTTTCTATTTAAGAGAGCAAGTTCTCTTCATTTCGACGGAAGAAATTGTATGGAACTTATGATCCTGTATCTTGTAATCATTTGTTGAATTTATTGAATGAATAAAGGCTTTGTCGGCAAGAATCGTGTGGCTCTCTTCATGTGTGTGGATGCTTACTGTTAGTTTTGGGAGGTAATCTATGTCTTTTCATAAATTGTTTTGTTGATTAACTATTAGTCTTTGAAGGAGAGATATCTCTTACTAGGGTAAGAGAAGTAGATTTGTTTATCTATCATCTTGCTATTTAGTTGCATAAGATACCTTAGAGATAAATGTTATTTTTGTTTAAATTCATGTTTCTGAGATTTTTATGTGATTAACACCGATGTGGTTAATCTTTCTTGTACAAGTGTGTTCAAAGGATTGCAAGTCTCTTAGCTTGACGAGGAAGGTGTTCTAGTTTGACTCTCTTTTCTTTTCAAGCATACCAAGAAGAACATAATACCTCTGAGTCCCACTTGGAAGACCCCATCACCCAAGTTCAAGGACTTACAATTCTTCTTTTTCTCCCATCTAAAATTTAAATTTTTTTCTGGTTACCGGTTACTTTGACAAATGTTAATCGATTTAGTGAACTAATATTGATCATAAGCTAAAACTGATTTACATTTACTATTTAGTTATATCTGATTTTTAGAGTCCAATCTCATAAATCTAGCTTCAAAAAAGTACTTTTCAATACTTCAAATTTTTACCTTTAAAAGAGTACTTGAATAATATGTTAAAATTTTATTCTTTCAATCAATTATTTAGGATATTTTATTAATTATATTTGTTGTTTTGCAGCAATTCATGAATAGGTAGAGAGGCACTCAGGCGAAAATTTGAAGGTTTAAGCCATCCAGGAGCCTTTCCTCTTGAAGATTGAAGTCACTTATTCTATAGGCATTATTCAAGCCTTATTTTTGTAAATCGGTGTTTCGTATTCTACAAAGAAACACAAATATTCTTCATTGTAATCATTGTAAAAAGAGAGGCAAGTGGGCAGCCAAGTTCCCACACCCCATCCCCCTTGGGGGAATTTCCATATTTTTTTTATTTTTTTTATTTTTTTTATTTTTTTACTTTCCTAAATTAAAATTAACGAATCCAACTGTGTTCTCAGAAACGGGAGTATTGGTTTTGTGATTTAAACAACTCACGCTTAAGTTTAAAACTCTTAAAATAAACAAGGCTTCAATTTTTGTATGCTCTTGTGACCACTGTAGGCCATTGGCTGGATCGGTGGGACAATCAGAAAGGGATTGAAATGACTAGTAATTAGTTTCACACTCCAATTAAAATTCCCAAAGTGAAAATCCGGCACTTCTCGAAATTACTTGTTAGTGGGGAAATTCTGCAAGTGAAGCAGAAACTACTAGAAAGTGATCGTCGAGCCCCGTTAGGCTACACCCTTGTTGGTGTAGTGTTGAACACAACCCCATGACTCCATCTAGCCCACATGTCACTGTGAGAGCCACTACCTAGTAAATCTGGACATATTCGACGTAACCCTCGGGTATATTTGGAATCCCCTTTCCCTTTAATAATTAGATCATTACCACATTTTAATAAACTTGACCAACAATCAACCCACTCCTTAATCACTCATCTAATTAATTTAAAAGGAACCAACCAAGACAACTGCAATACTTATTGAGACATCACTAGCAACCCTCATTCACGCAAGCACGCCAATAGCACTGGTCTTTATCGTATCATTTATTTCTGAGCATTTAAATTAATTCATGTGTTAAGTGAATGTCATTGACATGCTGGTGATTTAATTAATTTTTGCAAATTTATCTTAGCTATGTTATCCACTAATTTTGCACTTAGTGGATTTCCAGTGAGCCACCAAAGTCATGAACAAGCCAGTTATTCATTGTCAGTGCTCAGAAATTTTGTGGTTACATCAAGACTAGCTGTGGTCCACTTTTTTTAATAAAATACATGTTCATACCCCTTGGGGGCGTTGTAATAAATGCTCTAACAAGGCAAACATTTTGTAAAGGACTTGGCTTCCTAGGACTTCGCTATCAATCCTATTATTCCAGGGTGTTTTTCCCTTATCAATTATGCAATGCTTAATAAGCGATGTATAATTTTGAGTTTTTCACCGCTCCTCCAAAGCTGGAATTTTCATCTTGGTGGTTAGGCCTTAGGAGGTTATTAAAGTTCATGTGTCGACGTATATAAGCGTGTTAGGCATCGGTATTGAGTCGTATGAACATAGTACTAGGTGCCCCTAGAGTTTCACTTGATTCCAAGAAAAAATATTTTTTTTTCCGTTTTTAAGGCCATGTTTTAATGGTTTAAATGGAAAACTTCAAAATGTAAATAAAGTATAATCTAGAGTCTGTTTTTGGCGTGTATGTGCTCGTTTTCAAGCTCAATGCACCTCCTTTACCTCGGGACCCACTTTTCCCATGCCCAAGGTGACTATATCGGCTTGTATGGCGTTATTTCTCCACAGATGCGACGAAATGGAAAAAAAATGCTAAATTTTGAGAAATTGCACCAAAGTCAAATCTTTTAGAGAAGTCAAAAATTAATATTTTAAGGTGTGAAAGTGATTGGGCATGTGGGCCCTATTGGTATGCAACCCCTCTCCAACATGATGGCTACTTAAAACTTTGGATAAATGGAAGGTTATGAATTGTTTTAAGAGGGGGGTGACGTCAACCATTGAAGACTCACGCTAAGTACCATGCACGGATGCGATTGGGATTGGGGTGGACCCCTCTTCACATGTTAAAATGTAACAATTTACACTTAAGTACTTTGGTTATTAGATTACATGGTTTATTTCATTCAAGCAAGTGAATGAGTGGAATTAAACTCACACGTGAGGAAATGAGAGGCGCCAACCTCATGAGGATAATGAGTGGTAGGTGTGTGAAGTGGCAGCCATTGAGTGGATGGATGAGTTAGGTGAGAAAGGTGTCACCTATCTCTCCAGTCCCGCTACACTTTGACTTAGTTTAAATCTCATCAACTCCCACTCAGTCTTTAGTGTAGGTAGCACCCCCCGAGGATTTGTAATTTCTATTTAAGCGAGGCCTTCTTCCTCATTCCTCACGGAAGCAAGGAACTTCTGGTCTTGTAATGCTTTGCAATTGTTTATCTTATGAATAAAGTTATGAATAAAGTGAAGACTTTGGAGGTCCATTGTGTGCAAGATCTTTTTCATGGTGAATGCTTGTGCTTCATGAGGTGATATTAGCTTAGTTTTACTTCTTCATATGCAAATTGTGGTATCATTTCTAGGTTAAGAAGGCTATATTTAGTCCATAGAGTAGGCATTTGAAGTTTTCAAGTTGCTTGCTTGTGTTTCATTAGCCAAGACTGGAAAGTAGCATGCTGTAGTCTATAATGTTAGTGTTATTTTCATCTTGTTTGAGTTATCACACTGGATTTGATCCCTTCTTGTTTGAGGTTTTATAGCTTTGTAGATTGCCACAAGTGAAAAAGAACTAGGAGCTCGACTGCTTCCTCTTTCTCTTCACTTTCTACTGCTTGAGATCTAATGCTTCTTGTGCCGCAGGAACTCTTCATTCTTCACTATACTCAAGCTGGGGCTTGAGGCTTTCTTTCTTTCTCTTAAATCAAAACTTTTCCTTGGTTACCTATTCAAGCAAGTTATTTCATTTTTAAAAAAGTTTTATCATAAAGATCAACTTGTTATTTAACTAGATCTAGCATCTTTTACTTAGTATTTTAAGTAACATAATTTTTCAAATCTTTGCTAGTACTTAGTAGTGTATTTTTTTTATTGTATTATTGCACTAATCCACTCATTTGTAAATTTTTAATTTACTGGTTTTTAGCAGGTTGAACAAAAAAGAGAGGGAGTTGCTGCCAAATTTTTGTGCTTTAATCCTTCCAGAGCACCCAAGATCCAACCCACTTCCCCCTTCTTCGTTCCCCTTCTTTCCCGGGCAATTTGTAAGTCGTTTTGACGAGTTTTTTAGGGTAAAAAGGCAGTTCTTTCTCTAGAAATTAGTATTGTAATAAATCATAAATAAAAAGCAAGTGGGATTACGGCTCCCACAACCCTCCTTTCCCCATTTGGGGGAATCCTGTATCTGTCCATTTATTTTCTTTATAACCACACAGTATTAAAGTAGTTTCATTTTTTCCTTCTTTTTTATGTTTTTTTTTGCAAGTAAAATAGATCAGTCATAGTCTTTAAGGTTTCATCTTTTATTTCTCGCAAAAATGAGTAATTACCCAGCCTCGCTTTCCAGAATATTCATCTTTTTTGCATAATCACTTTATTTTTCTCTAACTATCTTGCAACACAAGCACACAATCCGCGCTTGAAAGGTTGTATAGATTAGCACATTTGTTACTTGCTTTCAATAAATTGGAACAAACATTTGCTTGTATCATGTAGGCTCTACCCCTCGCAGCTTAGTCTGATACTTGGGATATCAAAAGCAATATTGTGCATTCATTAATCCCTCACATCTAATTAATCAATTCACCTCAATAAAATTTACAACCCTCAAAACATTACGGAAATCCGGCGTAACGAGCCTAAGAAATAGTGGGCAAATTCTTCAAAAACAGCAGGAACAACTAGAAAGCGACCGTGGGGTCCCGTTAGGCTACATCCTTGTTGGTGTAGTGTTGAACACCCCCCCACAACTCCATCTAGCCCACATTTTCCCGTGTAGAGCCATTGTTCTCAAATTCAGGACATATTCCCAATACCTCACGGTATACTGGGAATCCCCTTGTTGTCGCCTAAAACACACTTGGAGAAAGGTAAGTCACCCAACCGTTGTGTGTTCCTAAGGGCACTTATGAGTTGAGAACCCACTATCACCTCGGTTCTAAACTCCTTCGTTTAGACCACAACACCTAAACGCCAAGGAGGGTAGTCCCTACTTACTAAATTCTTTTTTAAAGAATGTTTTCTGGGAGTTGTAAATTACAAAAATGACAATCAACGTGCAGTGGTGAAAATATTTCAATGTCAAGCAAACCCTTTAACAATCAACCAGTAATGTATGCAAAAGAGAAACAATCAAATAATCAAATGACCAGTGTCGTCTCTACTCAGGCTATGGAGTCATAATAATCAACTTCAAATAATTTCCCTAAAGCATCAACTCATTTACTTTAACAAATATACAAGAACATGATGACTTCTAGTAAATGAGAAAGTTAAAATAATGTGCTTGCAAAGTAGAGAAATGTAAATGATTGTAACAATGTTGTGCAAGTGGTCCTGTAAATTTTAGTAAATTTTATGTCTCTCTTTGACTTAGGGAATTAAGGTGTTGGTTGCAAAGAAATGAACTATTCTGGATGTCTACCCCAAGAGACTATCTGCTTCGATTAGAGAGTGAATGTCGGGTGCTCAAGAAGGGAACACAAGGTTCCCAACTAGCTACACGAGTCAAACTCGAAATTTGTTGGGTGCTCAACTAGAGGACACAAAGTGCCACAAATCCCCCTACGACGTCTAGCCCACTAGTTCTACGGGTCAAACCTCTTCTTCTCCTTTCTAATGAAAATACATATCTGGACTCCTATTAAACTAGCCACTACAAATTTTTGCCCTTTCTCGTCACCCTAGATCGGTCAAATCAGCGAGGAGGGAGGATACGGGAAAAAAATGGGGTTTATGGTAAATTTTATCCTTAAATAAAAAATTAAACAAACAAGCCAAGCGCGATATCACAACGGAGGTAGAGCCCACTCAAATGTGAGGTGCAGGCAAAAGGAAATAAGCAAATACTTAAAATAAAAATGCTAGCCAACGCGATTTCACATGGATGGGCAGAGCCACTTCACTTGTGAGGTGCGGGCAAAAAGAAAACAAATAATGAAGTAAACTAATCTGAATCCAAGCAACTTACAAGGTTGCTTGCAAGGATATGCAGAGCCGCATCACTTACAAGCAACCGAAACTGAAATCACTAAGTATTGAAAACTCGAAATGAAGCTCAACAAACTCAAGCCCAAGAGACTCTCTTGGGCTTGTTACAAAGATGTAGATTTTTAAACCTTTTCTTTAAAGAGTGATTTTTAAACCAATTTTTTGTGAGGGACTTGAAGTAGACACTCTTGGGTGTTGTTTGTGCTTGGGGCTAGTGGTTGAACTTGAGCATTCCCTACCCCTGTGAGATCATAAACCTGCACAAACAGCAAGCATTTATAGCACAAAAGTGATAGAAATGAGTTTTAAACAAACTCGAAAAAAATTATGCAAAAAATCAAAAAAAATTCTAAGACAAAACTAACATGTAAAAACTTGAAAAATGATAATGTTTGAGTGCAAAATGAAGTATTTAAGACCTACAATAAGAATAAGAATGTTAGTAAAGATGTCAAGTCTTTTTCAAAATTTGTTGGACAATGAGGTATCCCACCTAGGAATCCCACTCTTGAAACTTGGAAAACTTGTAACAAAATTAACTCAACAATGCAAATGGAGTGAGAAATCCACAAAGACTTGAAAAACAAAATATTTAAGCTAGAAATACTTTAACTTCTCAAATTTTAAGCAAAACTATTACAATACTATGCTCAAGCAAAAAACTTTGCTTGAGATCCCAAATACAAAACGAACCAAGAATGGAACAAGATCACCTCAATCACAATGCATGGACAATACTTCCTCCAAAGATTTCTTCTATTATCATCCAAACTTGAAAGTACAATGGCTCCCTTAGACAAGAATGGAGCAAGAGAGCAAGAATGGGAGAAATTGGAGAATGAGAGAGTAAGAGAGCATGAGCAGAATGAAGCAAGAACGTAACCGAATCCATCCCAAATGAGGAGGAATGCCCTCCTTAAATAGGAAAAATGAAAGAGAGAGACTCTTTGCATGCTAGACAAGTGTCATAAGGGAGACAGGCGGGGCCAAGAGAGGGGGGCGAATTTGCTCAAGGAGGGCAAAACCATGGTTTGGGATCTCAAATATGGGGAGACAAACCCCCATTTTAATGCTTTTAACCTTATTGCTATGTCAAATGGGGAGGAAACCATCATAGTGGGGCCCCTCCCATTGACTTTCTCTCACCTAAGCAATCAAAGAGAGAAGGGCACACCCCCAGAGTGGGCAACTCAAAACTTGTTACATGCTTGCTTTGGGGGGGGGTGCCTTTGGGCCTTAAATTTGTCTTAAGAACCTAATATACACATTAGAACCTTTACTTGGCCACCCCAAGTGACTATAGTCACTTTTCCAAAATTTGGCTCTCTAATTAAATGCTCAATTTCTTGATTTCCATGACTGGCCTAGGAAAAAGTGACCAAAACCATTGTAATACTTGTCTAAATGACTTCAAACTTAGCCCAAGGGTGTAGGGGGTCTCATGCCATTTGTCTTGAGTACCCATACCCCTACACAACATTAAAAAGGACCAAGTAACCCTCTTTTACAGTACAACAAATTGTCTTGAGTGACAATTTTTAATGACCAAAAATTAATAAAACCTATGCAAAACTTAATGAAATTCTGCAAGACTCTGGAAAATGTCTAGCATGGTACTACAGAACATTCCTAGGCCCCAATCACTCCATGGACTCAATCAGTAGAACATTTTTCACCACTTTTGAGATAATTTTGAGTGAAAAACTCAAATAATTAAAATCTATAAAAAGAAATTTTAATTATCGGAGTGAAAAAAGCACTCGATGAAAGGACTTCCCTAATGACTAAGTCTTAGGTGATTAAGTTACAAAAAACTAGAGCTTCATGCTGACATACCCTTACAAAAATCCCCGCAGGGGTGCGGAAATTTCATAGAGAGAAGAAGAGAAGAAGAGTTGCCTCGCTTGATATAATCATTAAGTACTTTATTCTTTTCTTCAAGGCACATTCAACATGTGCATGGTACATCGTTGTCCACCTAGTTGGTTTTGGTGGTCTGACACTCCCTTAACTCACTCATCATATCCACGTTTAACTTAAAACGAACCAAGAGACATTTGCAAAACACTTTACGTTTTCAGCCACATCACACCACTTTATTTGACTCCATTGGCACTGATTTCCTTTTGCAACAATACTCTACAATTTGTTGAATATCAATTCATTAAGGTTGCTTAATTTTTATGTGTTGATGTTGTATCTTATATATTGTTGAAATAATTCTTATCTTTGCAAATAATCTTGATTCAGTAATTTAATTCTAAACAACTCCTAGCAACCATCTCATCCATAACTAATAAACTTCAAGAGCCTTAGAAACTATTTCGTAGGGACTACCACCCTTGGCTCCGTCAGGAGTGGCCTAAATGGAGGAGTCAGGAGCAGGTGATAGTACCTGACTCGAGACTTGCCACTAAGGACACGCCGAGCAGCTTGAAGATTTATGTTGTGTTCCCCCTAGGTGTGTGTAAGGCAGCAACAAGTTGCAATATTTCATATTATTATATCTCCTAGATTAGTTGTTTTCCTTTCATAGATTAAACAACCTTAGTTTATTTTACTAGGGACCACCCCCCTTGGCTTCACTAGGAGAGATCCTAGACAGGGAGTCAAGAATCAAGATCAAGTGACAACATTTGACTCTTGCTTTCCTCCAAGGTCGCACCCAGTCGCTTGAAGATTTCTGCCACGTAACCCGAGGTGTGAATTAGGCGGCAACAAACCCCAAAGGATTATATAACTAACACTTTTGTGGTCATTTGTTGGACATTAATAGAATTATCTTATCCTATCTTAAAAGCAGATTTGATTCAGCCCTTGGATCACTTTACAAATTTGTTTATAGGGCTGCTGTTAAAGGATTTAGAATCTGAAAATTGTACAAGCAAGAGAAATCTATCAAAGGGGATTGTATTTAGCCCCTAAGTCACCCTAAAATCTGTTTATAGGGCTGCTGTTCAAACCCTGACAAATCTGAAAAAAAAACTGCAGAACATCATTAAAACCAGCAGAGTGTTTATTCTACCATGTTTGTCCAAATCCCTGATTAGAACAGGTAGACCATTGCTAACAGGGAAGTTCCCCTGTGCTGGAACAATATCCAGTATAAAATGTAGAAGAGGGACTCCTGAGGTGACAGTGACCTCCCTCTTAACCCTTGTCTTTTCACCTCGTGAATTAAGGATTTGTCACCTAGGCTGAGGGAGTAAGTTGTAACACTCCCTTCAGGTTTGTCCTATATGAAAGCATCTTATTTATTAAGAGACACAATTCTTTTTAGTGGACAAAAACATGCACTTAAAAAACTTATTCATGTACTCATACATGATACAAGTCTATCAAAACATGCATGTATGGATCTTTTTGAACTGGTTTTTTGTGAGAATAAGAAATGCATCTGCATTGTTACATGACTAGGTGAACATAAACATGTGAGAGAGCACACAAGCATTAGCACAAATCAATGGATGAGCAAGCTCACCTTCCTCCAAAAAAGAGGATAGATAAACACATCTAGAATGATGATAGTTCCTGAGCAATCCTATACTTAATATTGTTGGGATCAAGATTATGCAATTGATTAGACATAGATGATATACAAGAACAACCTCCTTCTATAAGAAAAGTAACATCAAAGAATAAAAGGCTTTTCACCTGTGTAACACTAATACAAGCTTCCACATATATGTCTTCTCCGTCTCTTCGAAAGATAGAATCATCAAGAACCTGTAGATATGGACTCTAGTTACACATAAAGAGAATAAATGGAAAACAAGAACAAATGTGTCATTATAACTGTTCATACTACTAGGTTGAAATCTCATATAGCCCTTAGCTTTATGTATGCTCATGTATAAAACATTTATGACCAAAAACTTGTAACTACAAACTAATCACATTGAGTTGTCTGACACTGAAGAAAACATTAAATATTTATCATTCTATACTATTAGAAGACCCTCCTCTAACTTGACAGGTATCTAATCACCACCAACTAAAAATAATGACCTCACATAATGTCTTAAATTCTTAATCAGCAAACAAGACTAGTTTTCTTATTTATTGTCTGCATTGAATATGATAGTTATCTATGCTACCAAGTGAGTGTAGAATCAGAAAGAATGTACACACATAAATATAGAAGAAAGAGATTGAGAATATAAGAAAAAATTTATTGAAATGGATACCACCACACATCTTGTCCTGATTAATTTCATTTGTTTGCTAGGTAATTAAATTGCCTAACCCCTCTAACAAATAACACTAACTTAATATTAAGTTGGCTCATTATGACCTTTATTAAACACAAAACATACTAGCACTGTGTTTGGTCACATCGTCATCAATTGTGACTCCTACTACATTAACTTCATTTTCATGTTACTATTCTTACGCCCAAGAGCTTAAAACAAAAAATGTTGATGTTATGAACGTTTTCAGCTTTCTAATGAGGTTTGAGTTAAGCAAAACGACAACAAAGCCAAGGATTTGATCACAAAAAAATATCCAGAGAAGAAGGAAGAAGATATGATTGCAGTTTCTAATTTTAGCATGCCAAGCCCGCACTTGATGCTCGTGACTATGGATTACTTTACATCAGATAAAGAAGCTAATAGAAATGAAATTTTATTTATGTCTATGAATGACCAAGAAAAGAGGTCAATGGGACTCTAGAGTCTAGATTAACATCAGTGCATATAGAAAATAAGAAATACTTGATGCATCTCCAAAAAAGTAATAAAATCTGGACTATGTAATGAACATAAATATATATACCAAACATAAATATATATACCAAATATCAATAATAATAAATATTAATAATAAAAATAAATAATAATAATAAGTAATAAATGAAGAGACATCCTAACTAAAGGAAATGACCTAATGAAGGGACATGATCTATCAACCATGGTGACTAGTCAATGCATATGTTAATATAAGTATATCATCCCTTGGCACTGTAATCACTCATTCATCTATTCATTATTAAATTATATTTATTACTATCCTACATGGGTTTTTGTCTATTGTCCTTCCTAAGTTAGATATTTGCTAGTAATGATCATTCTTCATTTCAATGGTATCAAAGCCAATTCTGATCCCAGCCTTTGACCATGCTCTTTTCAAACCTTGTTTGATCAAGCCTTTGGTCACCGCCAATTTTTAAAGATTCTCTGTTGACCAGGTCTTTGACCACCACCATTGGCTTTTGGCCATTCAAGGTTCAGAATTCTGCCAGAAATTAAAGACCTTTTCCAAACAAGTTTAGCTGTGACTCTATACTATAAACAAGGCAGCATTTTATAACATCCAATCCTGTTAAGTAAAATTACATATGTAGATAACCAACAGGCACTGTAGCAACGGGCAGGTGTCTGCACTCCACTGTTAGCAGAGTTCTTAAATCTACAGTTTAAACGAAACAGTGGTCCCCAAATTGACCCATATTCCTCTATCCATTATAACAATAAGGGGGCATGATTGGATCAGGAGAGCCACCATGTATCAGGTGAATTGACACAATAGAGCCAATCCTAGGCAGGATTCCAAATATTAATTCATCTCTATTCGAATTGTTGTGAGGAATCACTTATCCTCGAAAGTCTTCTCGTGTGATACCTGATTATGGTGTAAAAAATAAAAAACTGTGCAATTACAGCAATCTTATGCAGGGGAATTGCCCCACCCTTTGATTTAGGGAAAGCATGGAATGCATAGAACCGATTGGAACTTGATCACAATGATCTTTGTTGCATGAACAAACCTTCATTCACAGGTGTCAAGTATATTTTAACCTTTATTGATGATTTCTTTAGATTTACATGGGTATATTTATTGAAGAATACGAATCATGTCTTTGAAATATTCAAGGAATTTAGGGCATTGGTTGAAAAACAATGTCGACCACCCATCAACTATTTGAGATCATACAATTGTGGTGTAGGGAAAATTTTAGTGGCAAAATTTGTCCCATGGGCTAATTTTTTACTTTTTTTCCAAAAAAAGATTCATCAATTTCCAGTTCCTTCCAAATTGATTCTCCCAAACTCCATGGGATAAAAAAAATTTACTCTAAAAATTGCCAAAATTGTCTAGAAACTATATAAAATTCTTATAAATTTGATTTTTTATGAAAAATATAGCCCAGTGTTTTATGGTTGGAAATTTAAGAATTAGTAAGATTTGCCAAGGTTTTTACACTTACAGAAATTACGGATCCTTAAAATTTTCTCTGTGGTCGTGAATATGTTAGTTGAAAGTTGAAAGAGTATCTCTTGTAAAATGGTATTTGTTGGCAACGATTTTCCCCTCACACCCCTCAGCAGAATAGTGTCGCAGAGAGGAAGAATGGAAATTTGGTGGAATTGACTTGATGCCTACTACAACCAAAGATCTTTTGACAAAATTTTGGGCAGAAGTTGTTTACTATTCAAACTATCTCCTTAACCTTATACTGACTAGAGTAGTAACTGACATGATTCCATTCAAGAAGTGGAATGGAAGGAAACCCTTTGTTAGACATCTCAAAACCTTTAGATTTGTTAAGTAAGGTGCATATCACTGATAACTGCAAGGAGAAATTGGATGCAAAGAGTCATGCTTGCATCATGATGGGTTATTATAATGAATCAAAATGACAAAATCCTATCGATTGATTGACTCTAACAAACAACATATCAATTTGAGCAGGAATGTGATATTTGATGAGAATATTTTAGGAAATAAGTTGTTAAATTGATCCTTCGGTCAATTGCACAATGATCCATTTGAGATTCTTAAAGAATCTAGATCGAGTGTACCCTTCTACAGAGTTTTGAATGGACCGATGAATTCTACTCCCGAGTCAAATGGTAGTTGGTCTACTGTGACTGAAGCCATTGGCGAATCCAAATGAAAATCACCAACTTGAATGACTGCCTACTTGTTTACCTTAGTGGGATGCTAAAACAATTAAAGCTATTAGACCTAATGCTGGTTATGCTAGTATTGGTTGACATACCTCCAGTTAGAAACAACATGTCAATATTGTGCTGATGGCATGTGTTCTTGAAACATGTGATCCTCAAATTTATGTTGATGCTTAGGGTGTGCAAGAATGGGAAAATACTATGACTGCAGAAATTGATTCTTTCATAAGAAGAATCAGACTTGGGAACTTGTTCCTCAACTACAAGGAAATAATGTTATGAAGTGTCGATGGGTCTATAAAACCAAGTTTACTTTCGATGGTGTCGTTGAATGTCACATGACTCATTTGGTATTGAAGGGATTCTCTTAGTAAGAAGGAATCAACTACACTGAAACCTTTTCCCCTAATTAAAAGATGAACTCTGTTCGACTAATTCTCTCCCTTGTTTCTCATTTTGGATGGGACTTCATCACAATGTTTTAAAACTCGGACTCGGACTTGGAATCGGCCGAGGGTCAACTCGGACTCGGACTCGGACTCGGCAATGACTTGGCCGGTTTGATTTTAATGACTCGGTTTACTAAGAAACACGTAAAATATTTAATTTTTAAAGAAAAAATATATTTTAAAGATTATAATCCATCATTCCAAAGCATTAGAGACAAAACATCCAAAGTATGATCATATATATACCATATAAGGGTGAACATATCAAAATTGCACGAAGGGTACTGTATAATGTATAATTATAACTATACAATGTACATTATATATTATACATTATAATTGTAATACATTGTAATACATTAGGCTGTTATAATTATAACTACATTATAAAAATTAAAACTTAATTGTAATTTATAAATTATAACTACATTATACATACATGTAGGCTGTTCAACTAAATTATAATTGTATTACAGCCTAATGTATAATGTATTACAATGTATAATGTATAATGTATAACTAAATTATAATTGTAATTTGTAATGCTGTTCAAACTTCAAAGTTCAAACCTTCAAACCTTCATGCTGTATGCTGTAACTTCAAAGTTCAAACGCTGGCACCTTCAAACCTTCAATGTGGCAGCAAACAATAGAAAACAAGACTGATATTTGTCAGTTTAATGAGAAAAAACGAAACAATGGCTAGTTGGAAGCTAACATACATCTAGGTAACAGAAAATCGGTCTCCAACAGTCCAACTCCTCCAATCATGTTGATTGTTCTTCATTGTTGGACGCTCCTCCAAGCCTCCATGAAGTGTGAGCCAAATAGAGGGGCAGGGGGTCATCTTATGGCCTCAGGTTATGGTTAGAATAAAAAAAATCTTAAAAATAAAATATAAACATGTTATTTTGGAGTCTGCATTCTTGTGGGTGTCTGCCACAACTGACTCGGCTGACTCGGGTTGCAACTGTTGATTAAGTTGTCATTGATGCCAACAGTACTTGGTCATTGATGCCAACAGTGAGTCTTGGAGCCGCTGTGAGTTATGTAAGTGTTAGCGTCAAAGGAGACCTTTTGACTTTTCCCAAGCCCAAGTCTGAAGCCCTTGGAGGCCTTGGGACATTGCCAAAAGCCCTGTAGAGTGTTCAAGTTCCTAAGTGGGTTGAAAGTGTTCAGTGGTCAGTGGTCTTTTGTGTGCTATTAAGTCTTAGTTACCCTAGGTATCCCTAATACTTAATAACTTAAATTAAATGGTTTAATAAACAATTATTTATTAACCAATTAAAATTGTTAAAACATGGAAAGATGATTTTTTAAAATACTAAAAAGTTTTGTTTTAAATAAATTTATTATTTAAATAATAATAATAAAATTTTAAATATTTAAAAATATTTTTTTACTAAATAAAATAAGGAAATTGTTCATTTTAAATAAAATTTAGATAAATTTATTCCCTAATCTAAGGAAAGTGTGTATCTTAAGTATTCATATAAATATACCTAGCCCTACGAAAACAAATAAGGAAGTTAAGCAATTGAGGTACGGCCAGTGCTGCGATTTGGTGATTTAGCCTCTGCGTTTTTAAGAAGGAAATTACGGTGGAAATTACGTTGAAATTGTAACTGCAGACTGCGGATGATTTGGACTGCAAATATGATGAAAGACTGCGATTAGAGCAAGTCTGCCAACGATTTGAACAGTTCGGCGATTTGGTGATTTAGCCTCGGCGATTTTTAAGAAGGAAATTACGGAGGAAATTACGTTGAAATTGTAACTGCGGACTGCGGATGATATGGACTGCTTCATTTCAAACTATTAAGGCGTCTTACATTTGACGCAGCAAGCATTGACAGAAGTAGAATATCTGTTCTGGCGTTTTGGAGTGGGGAGACACGATTTTAGCGTTTTTTTTTTTTATACCTCTTGTTCTCTTCATTCCTCTTTATAAGAAGAAGAGCTTGTGATTTATTTCAGTCCAAGGAATTGAGAAAGGACAGCAATCCCTGCATAGCTAAGGCGATCTGAGAACTCCAGCAAATCATTATTTTGTTATTTGTACAAATACCCTTTATCTGGGAAACCCGTGTTCGAATCTCGGGAAGGTGGATTCTTTAGCGAGGAATTCATTGAAGAGAAGGATTTAAGATGGTGTCTGCAAACCAGGAAATGGCAGTGTACTGATTCGACAATTTGGTGGCCCATTATACCAGCGAGCTTGTGCCTCCTCCTGCCTTTGACGAGGGCCAACATTGAATCGTTTGTGTCATTAATGAAACCCGCAATACATGTTGACTGCGAAATCTAGCGGGACTGCTACGAGGCCTTTGCCATGTACTGTTTTGGAAGATATCTCATAGCCTGCTTGGGTACTCTTACCTCTGTTGAAGCATCTTGCCACTCAGGAGGACGTGCGGCCTGTGTTATATGAAAGATTTCACATGCCTGCATGATTTCAAAAACGTGGCATTCCAGCATCTGACTGGCCCGTGTGACTTGGTGTTGCTTTTGGATTCTCTTTGCTTTTTGGGAGTAAAGGTATACTTATCCAGTGACGCAGGAGTATTAGGTACACAGTTTGGTTAATTTTTGACATATACACAGTCCACTTTTATCAGCATTCAGAGGTATGTATACAGCATTATGAATTTGTAATGTTCCTGATCGTGTAAAGTATAGCAGTGTGATATTATTTGTTGAGGTACACAGTTTGGTTATCTTTATGAACATATACACAGTTCACTTTTATCAACATCCAGAGGTACGTATACAGCATTATGAATTTGTAATTTTCCTGACTGTGTAAAGTATAGCAGTGATGAGCTTTGATGGTATATTGATATGAGATGATATAGCAGTAATAATATGAATGCTTAGTCATGATGTGGCAATATTTATGAACTTACAACAAGAATATTAGGGAATCTGATCTGAAGATGTTCTACATACATACTACATAATACACTTTAGGTTGTGATTTTATAATGTGATGCATTCAAGTGGCAGCAGTAAAAGGTTCTTTTGCAGCTGAGATTTCCCTTTTGAGTAGCCCAATTTCCTATGTTCACTATTACAGTATACTAGACAACAGTTTGACGTGAGAGCTTGTTGAGCATGACCATTATTACATGAGCAGAAATTTACGTGACAGCTTGGTAGTGATCAGAATATAGGTTCACAGGTTCTGCATATCAGCAGTGAGTACTGGTTTTTGTAT
>LPNX011002641.1:894016-936930 GCA_001517045.1 Pseudotsuga menziesii | reverse complement strand
GGTTCGGCATATCAGCAGTACAGGTTTTGGTGTTTGACAGGTTCACAGGTTTGGCATATCAGCAGTACAGGTGTTGGTGATTGACAGGTTCACAGGTTCTGCATATCAGCAGTGAGTACTGGTTTTTGTATTTGACAGGTCCACAGGTTCGGCAATATTCTACTTATCAGGGTGGCAGGACGGGGCAAGGAAAGGAGGTCGTAGCCTCCTTCCGGTAGAAGCCGGTAAACTAGGGAGTGGTAGCTTCCTTCAGGTTGTAGCCTGTAAAATAGGGGGTCGTAGCCTCCTTTCAGTTGAAGCTGAAAAATTGAAGTCTATACAATAAGACAGTTGTACTTTTCATCCAGTTATTTCTGGACAACTATTATTAAAAGGCTTCCGTGGTTTTACCCCCAGGACTTGGGTTTCCACGTAAAAATCTTGTGTACTGTGCATCTTGTTATTTTCATGATTGTTGATGATATGCTGCTATGATTGGTGATTAGCAACTTGCTCTTGATCAGATAATTTTTTTAATAATTGGCAAATACTGATTCACCCCCCTCTCAGTATTTCAACTCGGTCAACTTGGCCGACTCGGTCAACTCGAACCCTAACTCGGTCGACTCGGACCCAACTCGGCCGACTAAGTATAAAATCGGCCACCCGAGTCGAGTTGCAGGCCGAGTCAACTCGGCCGGGGGTCAACTCGGCCAACTCGGCCAACTCGGACTCGGACTCGGCTGGTTTTTAAAACGCTGCTTCATCAAATGAACATTAAACGTGTGTTTCTTCATGGAGACTTGTATGAATAAATATATATGGAACAACTACCTAGTTTTGTGATACCTAGTTTTGTGATAAATTCTAGTCCCTTTTGTCCACTTGATAAGTCATTATATGGTTTGAAAAAGGCAACTCATGCTTGGTATGAGAAAATTGATCGTTTCTTTGTCAATCTTGGATTCAAACGTTGTGAATCTAATCATAATATTTATTTATTACATGTTCATGGTGATACCTTGATTGTAGCATTGTATGTTGATAATTTAGTCATAATTGGAAATAATGTCAATATGATTTTGGGTTTAAACTTTAAAGAAACAACTTATAGATACCTTTGAAATAACTAATCTTGGTCTATTGCATTTTTTTTGGGCATTCAAATTTTGCAAATGGATGACGATATCTTTCTTCCTCAACCTAAATATTCTTTGGATTTTTTGAAATGATTCAAGATGGATGACTATAAGTTTTGTGCTGCACCTTATCAATATGGAGTGAAGTTGTCAAAAAATTGTGACTCACAATGAGTCGTCGCCACTCTATATTGACAGTTGGTCAGTTTCTTGATTTACTTAATGCATATTTGATCAGATATCTCCTTTGTTGTTAGTGTGGTATCTCGGTTCATGCAGGATATTCGAGAAAGCCACTAGAAATATGCAAAGAGAATTGTTTTCTATATGAAAGGAACTTATCAATATGGTATTAAGTATTGTCACATTATAAAACCACTGGTCATGTTTACTGATTTTGATTTGGGAGGTGTCCTTGACGATCGTAAGTCCACTTCTGGATACATGTTTGAATGCGTTCTAGACCCTTGGTCTCGTCTTATAAAAAACAAAAGGTAGTCTCTCTTTCGACTACAGAAGCAAAGTATCATGGCGTTGTCAATGTAGGTACAGAAGTAGTTTGGATTCGTCAACCTCTAGAAGAGCTTGGGTTTCCTATTTAAGCCTCAACTGTTATTCACTATAATAAACAAAGTACAATACAAGTTTTTATAATCATATTTTTCATAGTAAGATGAAGCACATTGAAATTCATGTTCATTATCTGGGATAATTGGTGCAGGACAATGTTGTCTGACTTGTTTGTTGTAGGGAAGATGATCAGATTGTTGATATCTTTATGAATCTGATAACAAAAGCTAAGTTTGTGAAACTTCAGACTATGATCGAGATTTTGGAGAATAAAATTATGGGGGGATGTTCAAAGAACATAATTACATATTTTTAATCTCCAAAGCATTATGATGATTGGGGGGGTGTTGGAACCTACATTTTGAAGGCTCATCACACTCCTGATCTTCTAGAAACACTCAATCGACTAACAAAGTAATGGACTAATGGATCGGCTAGAAGAGTCAAAGGCTCATCTCAATGGTCGATGAGGCCATGGTTGACTCAACTACAACAACCAACTAAACTATGAGACATTGCATATTTTGTGGAAATTGTTACAACCAATGACATCTATTTGTGGACATGATCTTCCTCACTTAAAGGGAGTTCGTTAGATCTTGAGACTATAAAAGAATGACCGGATGGGTTATGTTAATATGTCTCTTTGTGTATCAAGTATGCATTGTGATGTTCTGATCATAATGCGTTGTTCTAACTACCCTTCTTCTTGGAATATTGTCCCCTTCTGCTATGTTCTTCTCTATTCTAGAGTTCAAGGTGAAGAGGTTCCCCTATGGTTAAAGGATTGTGAGTGAGAGAAGTTAATGAGGGCATTTTGGTTATTGCATTAATCACCATATTGACTTATTTAGATTTCTCATAAGCCTCCAACCATGTAGTTGGCCATTGCATCATGAATTTTGTTTTAATTTTATCCTTGAGACTACCAATGAAAATTTCTTTAAAAAATAAATCAAACATGCCTTCTATGTTTATTATCAATTTCTTGAAGGCTACTATGAATTATGCAAATTTTCCTATTGGCATAATTTGGTCAATTGTCCCAAATAGTGAGTGTGTTGTTCAAAGAAGGCATATATTGTATTCACAAACTAACTCCCGGAAATGCATCTTCCACAATACTTCTTATGCCATTTACACTATTTCCAATACTTTGAACCCAAATATAAGACCCAGACATTCTAGTTTCATGAGGTAATCAACACCTCAATGGATATGTAAATAGTGTTCCATTTAGGTAATCCAATTGGATGGGTTAGAGCCATCAAATTTGTTCATGTTTACTTTGGGAAAGATGTGCCATGAATTGTGATCATGAAAGGGTGTGATGAATATGGTTATCTAGAAACATCGTCTTAGTGTAACGGTTTCATTATATTGAATATCCCCTAGTGGGTGAATCTATGTGTTATTCTAACCAATTAATCTTGAGGGATGTAAATAGTACTCCTAGACGGATTGTTAGGTTCATGATTTGAACACTCCATTTGTCACTCTTTAGTTGGGCTTCAACATCTTCATTGTCAACCTTGGAATTTAGATGCTAGCACATGCCTTGGATTTTATCCTTATGTTGTGAGTATGGGTCATGGGATTATTGAAGACCCCCCCCCCTTTCACCTAATGTGTTATCCCAAACTTATCTCAATGTGGTTGAGGGCTTGAAAGGAGTGTTTTGAGATATTTCATAGAGAAATGTATTGTTGGGTCAACATAGGCATGGTTACAGGAGAGATATACCCATGTGATCAACAAAGCTCAAGGACAATTCTTATATATTTATCCCACAATGACGCCAATAAGACCAACACTTATTATGTTGACATAATTCCTAAGTTCCTTCTTTACTGAAAGACATAGGAATTTGGTTGGTGTATTACAAATGTTAGGGTTTTTAGGTTCCTTAGGAAAAAGGAACGTTAGTTGTTATAGCTCTTTGATATACGAAATGGTTTCCAACAATAATACTTGGTTGAATATTTTACAACACCAACCAAGAAGGATAGACTTTACTCGTAGCCATACTACACATTTCCTTGGTACATGAGAGTGATATCCTCGAGTGTTGTTTTCAACGTACTATAACAACATTTCTACTGCAGGTTTATGTATGCTTGGTTTTAGGTGTGCCTAGAGGCCTTTTGATATATCTAAGGGTTAGTGAAAGGAAATTTTGTATACATGTGTTGTTTGATGTGGTAATGTAATAAGAGGTACTAGCAAAGGTTACAAGGGTGTCTAACTAGGTGACACCACTTGTACTTTCTATGTATATTATTTCCAACCATAGATTTAATGGTTGAATGATAAATCTCTATTATGTTTAAAGATGATGGACTACATATCTAGCTTATAAAAAAGTATATTAAAATTTGGATGTGTGATATCTTAGGAAAGAGATTTGATACCAATTGTAGTGATTCTTGATCCTTAGACTTGAATCACAAACAATGTATTAAGAGAATATAAATGTAGAAAAGTAGATACAAGAAACAAATGATATGAAATATGAAAAATATATCATTGTATTAATATTTTATAGAAAGAAAGCAATATGTACTTGCCTATTAAGGTAGGGTCACCTCTTAATTAGAGTAACTCCATTTACAATAATACTCGACAAGAACATTTCATAGCTTCTCATCTATATAAACAAATTCTCAATAAAAAAAATTAACTAGTCATCTTCCCATCATTGATGAGTACCAACTACCTCGTGTGACTTATTTGATAGAAATGCCCCTTTTATATTGCATAAGTATCCACTATGTGTTTAATATAGCATCCCCGTCATCATTCCAACCATAGAATGGGTAGTTCCAAATTATCAATCATTAATTTCACCCCATGGAGGCCAATATTCGAATTCATAAATATTTTAAGCCTCTCATGGAAAACATAAACTACGTAATTTATGTACATGTGCATGAATAAAAAACACAATGGAATTAACAACTATAATTCACACACAAAACATGCACAAACCATCATATTCACATGACGAAGTATATATAACATTGCATATTCACAAACAACAAAGGATACTTGTCTTTAAGAGAACAAGTTCCTAGTAACAGGTTGTGTAAGAGCGATTTTCCACCTAACCATAGGTATTAGTTGAAAATTCCATCCCCATGTTGGGTTATGAAGCTACCGGGGTGAAGGAAACACCTACATGTTTCTCTCTCTCATCCCAAACACATTTTCTCTCATTCGTATCCAATTTTCTCACCATTGAGAAATTATAGGAATCTCACTCAACCATCCCAGTTGTGGAGCTCTCTTCCACCACACCACACAACACAAGGAAGGCCTACTCTTTCTTTCCTCAACAATCCCTTTTAGTACCCAACCCTTAAAATGTTCTTCAATGTGTGCATATAGATTCCAACCTATCATATTGTTTCATAGGACCACATGTAAAATCAATTCATGACCTCTCAAGCATCCATGCGTAGCAAATAACTATGGGTAAAAGGGTTTTTAATCATGCCTAGAATCTATTATTGCCTACAACCATTCTCTTCCCTCTAATGCTTGTGATTTCCTCTTTGCATTGTTGATTTCTAGTCAACTTCATAGTTTGGTCATTGGCAATGGAAAAACAACATTTGACTGCCTAGTGTATGAATTCTTCATGAAAAATGAGTATTAAGATCCAATGGAGATGAGAGGATTGGTGAAAATATAGATGGCATTACTTTTGACCATAGAATGGACTCTTACAATTGTCAGAAAAGTATATTCATCCCATGCTTCGATAACTCCATGAGAATACTTTTCTCACCAACCTCACACATGCATTCAATGATTGGATCAAGGAAGTAAATGGATCATTTATGGAAGATGGTAAAAAAAAGGCCGACTCTTTGAAAAATATGATTTAATTTCCCATAGGCCCTCTTTCCTCTTCCCCTCTAGCGAATTCATAGCCCCTTTAGTGCTCTTTACACAACCATATTGGACCATTTTATTATTTTCCATCATATTATTTACATAGCTTTTAATTCGTGATGACAAGCCAACCAATTTACCTAAATTTTAATCCCATCATTTGAAAGGGCATGTGTTATTTCTCCTTGTCATCCCAATTCCTACATTTTGAGATATGGCATGCTCTATGCCTCCTCATATGAATAATAATGATTACCACTACCATACTATAGTACACTTCCCAAATTTTGTGGCTAATCGTTACTTAAACCCCTTGTTGATATCTAAACATGTATAAAGGGTAAGAGTCAAACTTATACGATACACTTGCAAAGATACCCTCTATATATAAAATAGAGGTGTTTCTCCTCTTTCCAAACTCAGATGGCGATTTATGGCTCTTATGTATAGATTTTATTTATATAGATATAATGCCTAAGAGTGGACCATGAAACATGATAAAGAAACAAACAAGGATTTAGTAAAAATTTAAGAAAAGAGGAGTAAGAGATTTTATCCATTCCACTGTGGCAATATCCTATAATACAAGTAAAAGATGAACATTTAAATCATGACACATAGAGCATGCATCATCATAAATCATCCTTTCGAGATAGCCTTAAATTATTTTATACCATTCATATCAGAAGAATGTAGAAGTGACACATACTAGAGATTTCATGCTATAATGAAACTCAAAAATAACAAAAGTTACAAGCTCCAAATTATCTCTCTATGGAGTTAAAAATAATAAATACAAATAATTGTCGAACATCATGAAACGAAATCTTTATTGATCAACACTAAATAATATTTGTGATACTTAAATGAGAATATATGAAATGTGTTCATCATTTTGGACTAGGATGAGGATCTTGTGGACCATATAGAGGATAAGGAAACCTGGGAGAGAAAAAAGGAAATAGTCAGGAATCAATCCTACATGCAAAGATTTGATGATAGGGTTGGATGATTGCATATAGAGGAGAAATGGAAATGCTTCAAAAAAATTATACTCAAAAAAGTTGTGGAGGTAACGAATGGTGGATGGATGATGATGTTTCTTTCCTTTGCCGAGATATTTTAAATAAGCCACACACACAACAACCCTAACTGACACAACTGTTTCTTGAATCTTGAAGATAACTATGGGTTGGATATTGCTTCATGCACATTATTGATCCATTATAAAATAAAATTCCATAACAAAGCTCTGGTTATGTCTTACTTAATATTAAGCGTGAGAAATTCATCCTCAATTCCTTTTAACATGAAGTATTGTCGTTGTGAGACCGCCCTTTGATCGTCATTTTCATTTAGATAATAAACCAGTTATCTTCTAATTTCATCCTCTAGGAAATTGGTGAGTTTGTCGAACCTAGATGCCCATGCAATTTTGAGTGTACTTAATTCTTTTAACATTTGATATTTACCCAAGAGTGTTGAATACCATACCATGCATTGGCTCTTAAGTTCTTTCATTATGTCAACAAAATTTTAGAAACACTGTACTTCTCCACCTGAGCCAACCGACTAGTATTTTATTTAACATATTCTTAGAAGGGAAAACTTGTTGTTTTCTTGTAAATCATCAAGAATCAATATTCTTTCCACAAAGATGTTTTCTATGTTCTTGTAAAAATCCTCATAATTTACTAGATCCTTTTGTAGCAATTCACTAAGAGAACATATCCTACTTTTCATTGTACCTAAATCCATAACAATCTCCCAAGCTTCCAATATTATGTTCAGTATTTTATTTATGTTTTCATCCACATATATGCAAATGCCCATCATTAATCTTGAACCTTTTTGAACCCTGAAATTCGATCTAGAGGGTCCTTTAGGGAATTCTTCTAGGACCATTACGATCAAAGGCTCCACAAACAATGGCTTAATACTTGAGGAAACTTCAAGTTCAAATATTAATTTCTTTAGTCTATCATTTTCAAATTCCCATTCAGATATCGAGTGAGATAATGAATCACACATTGTTTGATTGAATATTAGAACCCCTGAAGGTTTCATCCCTTCGATCTCGATCTTAAAGCTCTATTTTATTGTGACCATTTTTTTCTTTCAGACTGACCCTCACAATCTATACTTTTTATATCCTCTTCATCATGTCTGGAATGGTGTAGTGTTACAAACTCTTCCTAGAAAATAATTGGTCCATCATGAGTTAACTCTTCGCCAATAAGTTTACGTTCCACCGATTGCAATTCTTCCTAGTTGGGAACTTCTTCAACATTGTCAACTTCCATGTTTGCATTATTTGCTTCTAACTCTCCTGAGTCTTGAATACTTCTGCCACTTTCTTTCATTATCCTCTTAGGATCTAGAATGATCATATGCGATATATCTATATGATTTTGACGGGTGTATTTGTCATCTCCATATCCTACACAACCCTTATTCTCTATTCCGTTTGCTCTAACTTCTAAAATTTTATTATCCAAGGAAGAACTCTTGCGAGAACGATGAAAGGGGGCACCCTTGACACTAATCATATACCTTCCTCTCCACCTATGCTTAGGGTTGTTTCCTTCCTTTTGGAGTAGCATCTTCTTCATGCGAGTATTTGAGCTTGCTTGTGAATTTTTATCATCATGGATGATCTATTTCTTATTCTTAGGAACAATTTTATTGGTCATAGCAACCACCCTTGTATCCTTGTGTGTATCTTCATTATTAGGTGCACTCTCTGCAGTTTCCTCTAACTTCACAAAAGCAAAACTGTAACCAATTGAAAGCAAGTGATCCAAGAAAATGCTCTATAGTGTTGATGTATCTGTTATTTCATTGGTCCTCGATGTTACTATCGAGAGAATCATTAATGTAATCAAGTCATGTAAAGTCATAGAGATTAACTCTCCTTTGTAAGTTGGGGGTAAAGTCTCCACAGATGAGGGGCACTAGGGTTATTAGACTCTCCTAGAGAAGTCAGCCCCGGTAAGTAATTGTAATGTCGAAAACTAGTATAAATAGAGAGTGAGCCTCTCTATTTGAGACATACATTCACTCAATTGTAGCGCATGAGTGAGAGAGGAGAAGCTCGCACAAGTGAGAGAGAGAACAGTTGTCGGAGATCATCTTTGTGTTTTTGGGTTTTACTTTTGCTATTGGTGCTCATTCTATCTCTGAGGAAGTTGCGGGGTTTTCTCCTTTATGGTTTCCCCGAGGAAAACTCTTTGTCTCTTGTCTCTTGTGATTATTGTTGTGCATGTTATTCTCTCAAATAAGATCCTAGAACATATTGATTAAATGGTAAAAATCTAACATATAGATCAAAACCTTCTCACACTTCAACCTATTTAATATGGAAAGAATAAAAAAATTGAGCCATCTCAACCAAATTAGATGAACTCTTCACTAATATACTATCAATTTAAATTGCACAGGGATGAACTTTCGCGTTCTCTTTTTTTCAAAGAAAGTAGAACATACTCTATATTGTCTACACAAATCAACAATGAAATTATATCACATACAAATTATGGAAGGAGGAAGGGTTTTCCTTCGAAACCATACATTCTTATGTATGTTAACCAATCCTCAAATATATAAACTCCTTTTTCAACGAGGCTGCCTTAGTGCAGAGTTTCAGACATAGAGGAGTAGTAATTTCAGATATATTTCAGAAACAATATCAGGAAATTCTACAAAAGAAATTGAAAAAAACTAGGGCATCAGATATTTTGCAGTTTTGATCACAGTTTGGGAAAATGAGTATGCTGCTCAACTCGCCTTCAGAAGGAACATCTTTCTATCCAATCAGATCTGAAAGATTCCAAATTTTGAAAATTAGGATTTCTCTAACAAACCCTAGATCATCTAGATCCAGAACCAGGACGGACACCTCAAATCGGTAAGATCTAATCTTTTTCTATTTACATTTGACGTTCTCATTTCAAAATGACCTATCACACCAGCTTGATGAAAAGCTTGGTGAAGTTGAAAACTTCCGAGCATGGAAGTATAAGTT
Source organism: Pseudotsuga menziesii (assembly GCA_001517045.1). Taxonomy (NCBI): domain Eukaryota; kingdom Viridiplantae; phylum Streptophyta; class Pinopsida; order Pinales; family Pinaceae; genus Pseudotsuga; species Pseudotsuga menziesii. The sequence continues at coordinate 927,321 of LPNX011002641.1, read as the reverse complement.
TTCACTGGTTCTTGAAGAAAATGAATTGGATACCTACATAAGTGGAGAGGTTCCAGTTCCAGAGGGAGATGAGGCTAAAAGCCTTACACAAGAAGAACTTGGTCAAGGCCAAGAAGACCATTGCTGATTCAATCAAGGATCATCTTATACCACAAGTGTCTTCCCTAAAGACACCTAAAGAGATGCTTGATTCCTTGACCAAGCTATTTGAAGGAAAGAACATAAATCGGAAGATGACTTTGAGAAACCAGTTGAAGAATGTAAAGATCTAGAATGCAAAGACCATACAGTCATACTTTACAACGGTCTCTCAAATCAAAGAACAACTTGAAGCAGTGGATGAAGAAGTAGAGAATACAGAAATTGTGATAACCACCTTGAATGGCCTCCCAAGATCATGGGATTCATTCATTCAAGGAATGTGTGCCAGAAGGAAGTGATTACTTTCAGCAGACTCTGGGAAGAGTGCACACAAGAAGAAGCTCAACTCATAATAAGAGAAGAGAAGATGGGAGCAACTGAAGATCAAGCACTCATGATTCAAAGAAGATCCCTCAAGCAATGAGAAATATGAAGGACTCAATTCTTGAAGAACCTATTATCCATCTTAGCATTTTGATAAGAAATGATGTTGTTATGAATGAAGAAGATGATGAAGTTGATTAAAGGAGTCTACCCACGAAACAAATAAAGATCAGTATTCAATTGTCATTTCATGATATTTTTTTGTTATGCATTTGTTTATATTCAGTTGATGTGCTATGCATGATAGAATGTTTGCATTAATGACAGTATACTACTAATATGCATGTGATGAGTAAGTAGCTCATTGTGCTATACAAATCTCCATTGCTGCTTATCTAGAATGAAACTTCTTTGCTGACATATTGGATTAGTGAACAATCTCAATGATGTCATGGTAGAGATGGAAGGCATCTAGAAAGTTTCCATCAGATATGGATGAATGTTATCTTGGCTAAAATAGTTGCATGATTATATCTTTATGCATAAGAATTTCCCATTATGAAAATGCCTTATGAAATGTTTCTAACCATACAACTAATACATTTGACTTGTAGGAAAGATCGCATACAATCACCTACAAGAAAAGAAGGATGAGACTTGTTCCAAAGAACAAGTGACGACAGTTCGAGAAATAATACAAGATGAAGAATAATATGACGATACTTTCAAAGAAAGAAAGAGGTCTCAAACACAGTGCAGTTATGTGACACTGTTGAGCGATATCATTGATGCAGAGTCTTCCAACTATGAAGAAGTAGCCAAGAAGAAAGGGAAGGAGAGTACCAGTTCAAGAAGAATGATGTCTAGGATGTGGTATCGAAACCTGAAGGGAAGTCCATAGTATCTTCCATATGGATCTACAAGATCCAGCATGCAGTAGATGGCGACATCGTGGGATACAAGGCAAGGTTCGTAGCACAAGGCTTCTCACAAAAAGAAGGCATAGAATACGAAGAGACATTTGCAGCCACTAGGAGTTGAGACACATGACAGGCAGACTCATGTGTGCAAATTAAAGAAGGCCTTGTACGAGCTCAGAAGGCACCCATGGGATAACACATACATGAGGAGCTTGAAGATCACCTAGAGTGATGAAGATCCTAACCTTTGCTACAAGGTTGAAGATGAAATCTTCTAACCTTTGCTACAAGGTTGAAGATGAAATCTTATAGAGGATGACAAGCTCACAAATGGGTGCGAGAAGAACCTTTCAAAAGGTTCAAGATAGAGGATCTTAGTATCCAGTGACCCTAGATGGATACATAGAATATTAGTAGCAGAGGAAGCTACTCGTCACTCCAGTACAGAATACATAGAGTACAAAAGGCAGAGGGAGAATGATGCTCCACATTAGAGGGACTGACTGTAGAAGATCTTGAGGTTCGACATGGTATAACAGGATGGACAGATTACTGATGACTCTAGGCTTTACTGAGAGTAAAGCGGATTCCAACCTTTACTTCAAGGTTGAAGGTGGAATACCAATGATGCTCTTGTTATATGTCGAGGACTTCTTCCTAAAAGAAAAGAGGAACTCATTAAAGTTGCAAGAAGGAGACTTGCTGTCGAGTTCGAGATGAAGGACTTGGATATGATGCACTACTTTCTAGGCATGGAGGTGTGGCAGAATGCGGATGGAATCTCCCTGGGACAAGGGAAGTATGCAGTGGATATCTTGAAGAGGTTCGGGATGAAGGACTGCAAGGCCATGACCACACCTATGGCATCGAACATGAAGCTATTGAGTGATGCTTCGTCAGAGTCAGCTGATGCCACAATGTATCGTCAAATGATTGGGTCCTTGATGTACCTGACGAATACAAGACTAGATATTTGCTTTGCTGTGAACACATTGAGCCAGTTCCTGACGAATGACATGTTCCTCGGATGGTTGCAAAGCATGCAGTGAGACACCTAAAGGGTACAGTTGATTATGGGCTCAAGTATGAGGCGAATCAAAACATTAACCTGGAGGATTATGTGGATTTGGATTGAGCAGGCAGTTCCATTGAGAGGAAGAGCACTTCGAGGTGCTGCTTCAATATGGGATCAGGTGTGATCTCTTGGTTTAGCAGGAAGCAGTTCTGCGTGACACTGAGTAAGTCGAAGAAGAAAAGGAGCATTGAAGCTCTAGTTTGTGATCCATATCGAGATCTCTCGAAAGAGGGAGTGATGAATTCCAGCATAGCCGACGAGGCAAGTTGTCTGAGCATAAAATCCTGGCAAAGCTCATAGGTTGCTCAGACGTAAACAGTCCTGTAGGTTGTCCTTGAATGTAATCAGTCCTGGCGAACCTCGCAGGTTATCCTTGGATGTAACAAGCCCTGATGTAATTCTATGCTAGAAAGTATGAGTACTTTGGGGAGAAGCTTGGTGTTCTCCAGATCGAGGTTCCTTCCAAGGGGAAGTGATGAGTCTGTGATCCTTTCTGACATGGTGGTAGGATCGGTTCCTCCCATGGTCAGAAGTAAGTGTTGTGCCTTTCTGACATGGTGGTAAAATAAGTTCCTCCCATGGTCAGAAGTGCCTTTCTGACATGGTGGTAGGATTGGTTCCTCCCATGGTCAGATGTAAATATTGTGCCTTTCTAACATGGTGGTAGGATTGGTTCCTCCCATGGTCAGATGTAAGTGTTGAGACCTACATCCAGCATGAAAAAGGGCTGGCTCTGTAGAACTACATCCAGCATGAAAAAGGGATGGCTCTGTAGAGGAAGACCTTGCAGATGGCAAGGCCTACATCCAGCATGAAAAAGGGTTGGCTCTGTAGAACTACATCCAGCATGAAAAAGGGTTGGCTCTGTAGAGGAAGACCTTGCAGAAGGTAAGGCCTACATCCAGCATGAAAAAGGGCTAGCTCTATAGAACTGCATCCAGCATGAAAAGGGTTGGCTCAGTAGTGGAAATCCTTGCAAGAGGCAAGGTGCTGCATCCAGTATGAAAAAGGACTAGCTCTGTAGCGGAAATCCTTGCAAGAGGCAAGGTGTTGCATCCAGTGTGAAAAAGGACTGGCTCTGTAGGGGAAATCCTTGCAAGAGGCAAGGTGCTGCATCCAGTATAAAAAAGGACTGGCTCTGTAGGGAAAATCCTTGCAAGAGGCAAGGTGATGCATCCAGTATGAAAAAGGACTAGCTCTATAGGGGAAGTCCTTGCAAAGGCAAGGCAGTACATCCAGCATGAAAAAGGGTCGGCTCTGTTGATGAAGACATACCTCGAGGCTAGGCCTACAACCAGCATGAAAAAGGGTTAGCTCTGTAGAACTTCCTATGACGAGAAGAATTGAGAGATAGCACCATTTGATCAAGATAGCGGAAGCAATGAAGATCCAGCTTTGATTATGATCCAATCTTGATGATGATCCAATGATGATCCGACTTTGATGATGATCCATCTTTGATGAATGAACCAGTGACGAAGACTTGTCCTGATGAATTGTGTCCAGAGAATACCTTCCTAGTTAAGAGGGAGTGTTGATGTATTTGTAACTTCGGAGTGTATTCACTTGTATATTTTATATATTGTATTTCATTGGTCCCCAATGTTCCTATCAGGAGAATCATTAATGTAATCAAGTCATGTAACGTCATAGAGATTAACCCTCCTTTGTAAGTCGGGGGTAAAGTCCCCATAGTTGAGGGGCACTAGGGTTATTAAACTCTCCTAGAGAAGTCGGCCCTGGTAAGTAATTGTCAAGTCAGAAACTAGTATAAATAGAGAGTGAGCCTCTCTATTTGAGACATACACTCACTCAATCGTAGCGCATGAGTGAGAGACGAGAAGCTCGCACAAGTGAGAGATCATCTTTGTGTTTTTGGGTTTTACTCTTGCTATTGGTGCTCATTCTATCTCTGAGGAAGTTGCGGGGTTTTCTCCTTTATGGTTTCCCCAAGGAAAACTCTTTGTCACACTTCTCACACTTCAACCTATTTAATATGGAAAGAATAAAAAAATTGAGCCATCTCAACCAAATTAGATGAACTCTTCACTAATATACTATCAATTTAAATTGCATGGGGATGAACTTTCGCGTTCTCTTTTTTTCAAAGAGAGTAGAACATACTCTATATTGTCTACACAAATCAACAATGAAATTATATCACATACAAAGCATGGAAGGAGGAAGGGTTTTCCTTCGAAACCATACATTCTTATGTATGTTAACCAATCCTCAAATATATAGACTCCTTTTTCGACCTGAAAGTTTATGAATGCTTCTGTGACCTTGTGCAGCTCTATCCTAGTAAGCATACATCTAAGCTCTAAAACAAATAAATCTTGAATTTGATAAAAATGAATGGTTCCTTATGTATCCATAGCATGGGATACCAAAATTGAACCGGGTCTTCATTAAAATTGATAATGCCCTTGGGGGGGATTCCTTCAAATGTATTGCAAAATACACATAGAAGAATTGATAAGTATTCATTGATAGCCTCTTGGTCTGAATAAAATAGGAAAGCTGGTGGGCAATCTCATTGGAGGTAATTCGAAACCGTGGAGAAACAATGGAAGCTAAAGAAGAGTCATCAAGCAATGGCATGCCAATACTTGATGTGACAGATTATTTCAGTTGGAGGAGCAAGATGAAGGCATATCTGAAGAAGTTTGTTGTTTGGGAGATTGTGATTAATCCACCTGCTCCATCAAATAAGAAAGGTAAATCAACTGCACAAAAGGAAGCAAAGAAGGACAATACTACAGCCATGAAGTTCCTCATGGATGGACTTCCCAGTTCAGTGAAAGAAAGTGTAGGGGAATACACTTCAGCCAAAGACCTATGGTTCAAGTTGGAAAGTGAGTATCAGAAGGCAAGACCATAACCTGAAAAGACTAACCAGGAATCAGAAGACAAGCCCCCGGAAGAAGTCAATCAAGAAGAAGAAAAGCAAGAAGAGGACTCCAGTAAAGGTATGGACTCTTGTGATTATAATGATAGCTTGTGTGATGAAATTGAGAAGGTTCTTGCAGATGATGAGGAAGGGCTATCAAAGGTTGCACATGAGATACATCTCACGTTGTTGAACATTGATATCAAAGCCAATTGGTTCCTGAACACAGTAAATCTAAACCAGAGTGATTTCACGAAGTTCAAAAAGAAAATCTTGGACTCCTTGAATGAATATCAACAGAAGACCATGACAATTAAAGTGTTGCTTGTGAAGCTCAAAAACAAGAACAAAGAGTTGCGGGATCAAATGAAAGACAAGGATGTTGAAGTTGAACAACTAAAGACCGAATTGATCAGTCAAAAAGAAGAATCAAAAGAGTCTGCTGAAAAGCAGGAAGAAACTAGAGATGAAGACAAAGGGGGAGATGAAGACAAAAGGGGAGCATGAGTTGTTGTCATCAATGACAAAGGGGGAGATTGTTGATGAAATTGTCATTGATGCCAACATGGACTTGCAGTGGCCCCACAGGTTGTCATTGATGCCACCAAGTCCCCCTTGCGATGCCTTGGAACCCTTCCAGAGATGGTTTGTGGTTTGGAGTACCTTGTACCCAGTTAACTAGGTCCCTGTACCCACAAAGTTGGATCTTGGAGCCACCACCTTGTTGAAGATGTTGAAGACCCTGTTGATGATACTGAAGACCTTGGAGATGTTGTTGAAGCCCCTGTGGATGATGAAGAAGCCCTGAACAGGTTGGAGAAGCATTAATGACCCATTCTGTGGTCATTCATGCTTTGATGGTGTCATGGTACCCCAAAAGAAGACATGGCAACCCCACAAGTGATGTCGTAATGGATCTTGATCCTTGGAGGTCTCTTGGTGTGGTTGAGGTGGTTGAAGAAGCTTATGACGCCTCTTGATGGATGAAGAAGTCCTTGGCCCACATTTAGTGGTTTGATGATCTTGCAACCCTTGTTGGGGTCATGACGCTCTTGTATGATGATGATCACCATGTATGGTCCTTGACATGCTATGGAACCCATGAACATGTCATTGGTATGATGAAGAAGCCCATGAAGACTTGGAACCCCTGATGAAGACCTTGATGCCCTTGCAAAGGTCATGAAGCTCATTGCTTGCACTTGATGTGGTTAGATGGCATGATGAAGGCTATTGGGGTATTGATGGCTTGAAGACATACCCTTATCTTGTGATGACCATCTAATTGATAAGAATGTGTGGCACAATTCAAATTAAAAATATAAAATAATAAAATCAAAATAAAACAACTTACCTTGTTGACCTTGAAGTCAGCTCCAAACAAAATTTAAAATTCAAATAAATAAAAATAAAACTTGATATTATTACATGTCGCCTCAATGAAAATGTGTATAAATACCCTATCTCCACCCTCATTTACACACACAAATTTGGATGATGAAGATCTGCTCTGAAACTCGGTGGTTTGACTGAGGTGAAAATTCGGGTAGCAGCAGTAGCAGCCAAAATTGCAGACCCGAATTTACAGAGAGAGGGAAAATATTTTTTTGGGTTTTATTTTTGTTTTTACCAGCATTTTCACAGCAGTCCATTTTTGGACTTGCTTGGGGTCAAAACGCAGCTCTTATTCATCCGAAATTGGAGAGATACCACAGTACAAACAACCCTGAATTTTGATGTTTGTGAGCTAGGGTTACAGCAGACTATGGCAGCAGACAAATTGAGGCAGCAGCTAGTTTGTTTTGAAGACTTTCATGCCCAGAATTTTGGTAAAAATTGATTACGGCATCAAGCAACCATATAGTCAACAATGATTCCTTTTGTACAGTGTTGGAGGCCCTAATTTGTTTCCAGCAGCAGAAGATTCAAGCACTCAACAGGGATTTGAAGGTTGAATGTTGGCTGCCCTTCATGCTCAAACAGTCCCAGCTTGAAGGTTGAATGTTGGCTGCCCTTCATGCTCAAACAGTCCCTGTTTGAAGGTTGATTGTTGGCTGCCCTTCACCACAAATCTGAGCTTGAAAAAGGTTGAAGCTCTTCCACAGTTTGAAGTGTTGATGACAACTAAATGATGATTTCCAAAACCATGCCTTCATCCGAGCCTTCAGTTTGGTAGCTCAAACAGTATGTTGAGTAATGAACTCTACTCAAAGTCATCCACAGCATGAGCTCCGTCCAAGCTTTGCCCACAGTCACCAAAGTTCATCTCGGCATTATAAACAGTCCTAGTTTGTCTTCCTATGTCTGGACTTGCTTGACAGTTTGAAGGTATGTATGCTATATACTACACACTATAAAGATATGTTGACATATATGATGAGGGCAGTGATGTATACAGTGCACATATACAGTGATTGACACTTCCTGATGTAATGATGATGCTTGACAATTTGTGAAGAAAAGTGACAGCGATGAGCATCTTGACAGTGACATGTTTGAATACTTGACTGATGTGACAGTTGACTTGATTGTTGTTTGACATGCTTGACAGTGATAAATGATGACAGAGACATTAAGTTACAGTGACCGAGATATATGATAAATTACATTGACAATGATGCCAATGATGTATGTTACTAATGTGTTTATGACAGTGATATGTGTCACCTTGACAATGTTGAGAGTGATGAATAAGAAAGCAAATTGACTTTGACTGTGATTGACTTAACAGACACCTTGATGACAGTGATGATAAGATAGCTGACTTGACAGATCAGATTGACAGTAACATGCTACACAGTAACATGCTGGACAGTGCCAATGCTTGAGTGATGACAATCGCCTTGAAATTTGTGAAGACAAACGAGATGATGAAGACATGTTAATGATGATGATATGAGTTGATTGATGATGTGCAGACCTTTGATGACCATAATTGTACAACAACGTTTGACCAACAGCAGTGATGAGGAAATGAACAGTTGTTGATGAGCAGATGTTGAGCAGCATTGATGAGGAGCAGATTGATGACAATCAGTGATTGGCATCAAGCCTGCAAGTACTGACTTGCACTTGAGGATTGGACTCCTCAAACCATTCTTAGTTGGGGGTATGAAACCGGGCTTGGTCCTGTTTCAGAGTTGGTGCTCTTTTTATCAGTTGGTGTTGATTCTAATCAAGAAGATTGTAGTCTTCCAGTGTAAATAAATAAAAATCAAATTACAAATATTCTTGTGTCTTGTCTCTTGATGTGATGCTTATGATTTATAGTTGATACATATAATTATGTGATTAATGCTTGATGATTAAAAGAAGGTAAAAAGTTTATAATTGCTTTCACACTGATTCACCCCCCTCTCAGTGTGGCCATTGTGTCCAACAATTGGTATCAAAGCGGGTCTTCACAGAAAGCCTTATCAGCTTGAAGGAGATCTTTGTCACACCATGGGGTTCTTGCTGAATGGAGTACCATTGTCATGTGAGTCAAATTATTACTTGATCTGGAAAATGAGAATGCAGTCTTATCTTGAGGAAATTGGTGTATGGAAGTCAATTGTTACTGGATATATACTTCCAAAGAAAGTGAAAACATCATCTCAGAAAGAAGCAAAGAAAAATAATTCTATGGCTATGGAAGCCATCCTTGAAGGCCTAGAAGATATCCAAATCTTTGAAAGATAAACTTGTGAAGTCAGCCACAGAAATTGAAAAGCAATCGGAGGATATTGTCAAGCTTAGAAGACTGCTAGAAGATAAGGAAAAAGAGTTAATCTACAAAGACAGTGAGATAAGTGCCTACAAGACTAAAGAAACATTGGAAGAGAAGTTAAGAAGAAAACAAGAACTTGAAATCAAATCCTTGAAGGCAGAGTTACAGAAAGTGTGTTTGACAAACTTTGAATTTGAAAAAGACCTCTCTGAACTCAAAAAGGAGAATCATGCACTAAAAGATCAACTACAAAAACTCCATGAGGATGATCAGAATTCAAAAAGAAAGATGGAAGACAATATCTTTGCTCTGAACAAAGAGGTAGAAGAAGTCAAGAAGATAGAAGAAGATTTAACAAGACAACTCCATGAAAAGATAGAAATTTGTCAAAAGCAAGAATTGAAGATCCTCTCTCTGAAGGAAGACCTGGACAAAACAACTACTCAGTTTAAGACAAATTCAAAGATCGAGAAGAACATTGAAGAAAGTAAAAGCTCGATAGTTAAAGAAGAAAAAGCTAACAGTAATACATGTATTCTAAGAAGATCCCATGATCAGCAAGAATCAAGAGAAGTTACTACTCGGATATATCCTATAAGGTTCCATGGTCACTGCTACAAGTGTAACAACTATGGTCACAAATCCATTCATTGCAGAGCTCATGACAGAATCACTTCAGAAAGAAATAAAAGTACATTTTCGGTTCAGTGTTATAATTGCTATCATTGTGGTCATTTCGCAAAACATTCCAGGATGTCGAGACATGTTAAATTTTGGAGAAGAAAGCAAGTTCAATCGAATGACATGAACAACCATCATCCTACTAAAGTATGGAGAATAAAGTTAGTATATCAAAACAGAAATGATGAAAATCTTAGGAAAAACCCAATGCCATTTTGAAGACTATTGACCAGTGATATGAAGTGTACAAAGAATGTGTAAAAGGAGATATGTACCTTATTATCAAATTTTAGTATCGCATAGTAGTTTGTTCTAGCACTATCTGTGAGACAGAATACAAGTCCATCAAAGAAGCATCAGTGCCCATTGATAAGGGAAGAAGTAGTGCCAAAAGAAGTTCTTGTTGTGATTAAAGTAAAGAGGTAGAAAAGTTGAAAAGGAAGAGAAGTTGATGACAGGGGGAGCATGGCCTAAGGGGGTGCAGTATGGTCAAAGAATGGTCCCTTTTCCATTGATGCCAAAGGGGGAGAGAAGTTTTATTGACAGGGGAGCTTGTTCTAAAGAGGATTTATGGTGTTGCTATCAATCACAAAGGGGGAGATTGTTGATTAAGTTGTCATTGATGCCAACTGTGTCTAGTCATTGATGCCAACTGTTGCGCCCTTGGTGCCCCCCATGGAGCCCTGAGGGTTAGTGTTTAGTTTGTGGTTGTTGGTTTCAGAGGAGCCCTTTTGACCTTGTCCAAGCCCAAGCTTAAAGCCCTTGGAGGCCTTGGAACAATGACAAAATCCCTGGTTACCCATTAACTTGCGCAAGTGCCCCTAAGTTGTGTCTTGGTCCCATTTGAGTCCATTGTCGAGTTCCTTACTCATGGTTGATCTTTGGTTACTAGTCTTTGTGCTGCTTGTTATGCTTGTACTTGTTTTGGTCTCTTGATTAGTTGTTGGATGGATGATGTGGTTCATGTGTGTAAAGTCCTTGATGTGTTGATGGTGAATCCCATTGTTTGCATTGGATAGTCTTGAGTTTGTTAAGTTCTTGTGGGCTCCTTGAGTCCACAAGCGTAGATATTCCTCTTACATGTGAAGACTTAGGTCTTGGAACCCACACTTGTGGTGGTATGTTGGAACCCATTATTATGGGGTGCTTGGTGTCCTCTAAAGTTTAGGTCTTGAACCCACATATATGGTGGTTTGATGTTCTTTGGACTCTATATGGTCACTGGCATGTAGTATCCTTGTGATCATGCATATGAAGCCCGTAAGGTGTTGCAAACTAGTGGTGAGGTCTCTGTACCCCTCTTTTGGGGTGCTGGTACTCTTATGGTGATGAATATATATAGTGGAAACATTGGATATGCTTTTAATGATATGGAGATCTTGAACCATGATGATGTATGGTCCTATTTGTGGTTATATGGCTATTGGGATGTAGATGGAGGTAGAGCCCACATACGTGCCTTGATATGTTGAAAAATACTTTGAAGAAGACTTTGAAACTCTTGTAGTTGGTGGTATGGTCTTTGGCACCCTCATGTGTGGGGTTTTTGATGTCCTGTATAAATTGAAGAATTTAAGGGTATTAGACCAAACCCATCATAGGGGATAGTCCTCTTCAATACATTTCCATTGATATGTGGAGGATCTTCTAACTCCTTACGGTTGAAGAGATATGAATTTTTGAAGTTGGGGTACCCCACCTTTTTGGGTGAGCCGACCAAACAAAAGAGAATTTAATTATTTGCAATTTTGAATTGCATGTCAGCCCAAGGTAATAAATTTCCTCCACAACCTATATAAATAGAATATCAAATATTTCATTTGTTCATTATCAATTCTCTTAGGAAATTCGCAACCCTTGGAGAAAAGTGCAAAATTTTGTGACAGAAACATTTCTGGGCATCTTCACTAAAATTGGCATAACTTTCTCATACAGAATCGGAATTTCAAAATTCTTGGCTCGTTGGAAAGCTTGTTACAAGGACTATGTGATGACAGGATCTAGAGTTTCTTTTGGTTTCTCTACTTTTTCTTCATCTTGTGATCTTCAATAAGGTATGGTTCATGTTTCATGGTTTCTCTTGTAATGGCACATGTCTCTCATGGATAAAGTTCCTCTTTGATCTTAGTATGCGAGCCTACATATTGGTATATATCTTTGAAGTCATTGAATATGTCATGGATGCTATGGTGATGGTTATCTTGGAATATATCTTGATGTGATCTTGATACAGATCATGATGATTATCTTAGATGTTGTTGGCATAGATCTTGGTGTTTATCTTGATTGTTGTATAAGTGTAGTATTGAATGAAAAGTTGACATGTAAGTATTAGATATTGTGAGTTATTTCTTTGATCAACCTAAATGTTTTCTTTGAAAACTAGTTTTACAAGTATTGATCATTGTGTCTTTGACCTAAGTGGAGTTGGATTGTTATTGATTGTTAATGACAACCTTTGACAGTGTTGTAAGTGTTTGTTTGCTTGATATTTGTTTGATTTGTTGACTTGATTTTAGTAGAGTGAAAAATTCTTTTGTGTCTAAGAGTTTATGAGATTGATTGAGTGTGACATAGTTGGTTAAGTCTTTTATCTTCTTGGCTCTGGTTATTTGGTTGAAGATATCATGCTTAATTGTCAAGTATTCCTTGACTGTGATTGAGGTTGGTTGTGGTGTCAATGAGTTGAGTGTGTTTAGACAAAGTTTGGTTGACAGTATGTGAAGCTAAGTTACCGGAAACATCCCTTTCTCCCTCCTGAAACGCCGATCCCCAAATCAGATACGAATACGGAGGGGATACGGCAGTGCTTCGGCACGGAAACGGATCGAAAAATTTGGAAACGAATCGGAAAATACAGATACGGATCGGCAAAAAATTGGAAACGGATCGGCATAATCGGGTACAGATCGGCAAAATCGGACAGATCGGCTAGATTTGATCCGCATCAGTAAAACCCGGAAACGTTTGGCCCATAAAAAAAATAATAACTGCCTGTCAATTAAAAAAAATTTAAATGCTTGTCTTCTTATTTTATTAACCTACGCCGGCCTAGTTTACCTCTCTTGACTCTCAACACACCCGCGGGCACCAGCACTGAGCACCGAACGTCGTCGATTCAGAATCGTTTACGATTCAGCACTAAGCAATGAGCACCGAGGTCCGAACGCAGTCAATTTAGCATTGAGCAATGAGCACGGTGAAGTCGTTGAAGCACCGAGCACAAGCAGCAACAGAGGTCGTTTACGGTGGACTCGTTAGAGCAGAGGCAGAGTTATTGGACCTCTAGCAGAGTCGGTGATGTTGTTGGCATCCACGGTTCCACTGTCCAGCAGCCAGCCTCCAGGACCCAGGTTAATTTTATATTGCCATGAGTTATGAATTTTTTATTAATGAAATATACCTCAAGGGATACTATGGAAGTGTCATGATTTGGTTGAAGCATTACTTTATAAACTCATAGTTTTTGAATCTGCACTTCACATTGCATAAAGATAGAAATCTCTTGCATTTTTAAAGAGAATTGCCAAACTGAAGGAAAGGACCATTCCATTTGAAGCTTCCCTAAAATGTATGGTATGTGTCTGAATATGCATTATGATAATAATCCATCCACAATTCTAAGACATGCCTTTGTTCCTAAATTGCTTTATAGTATCCCAACTTTAACATTTTCTTCATGGAGCATCTTCCGAATATCAAATAAGTGTGCATCCTATCTAATAGTGTAGGTTTACCAAATAAATTGGGTTAGATTCAACTTTTCAAGTCCAATAATAATGCTTAGTTCATCTTTTGATTCATTTAAGGTAAGATAAAGCCTAATTGATCAGTGCATTGAATTCCACTGTTACAAAAATCATGCCAAATGCATTTTCATGTCTCAGAGCTTTCTAAATATGTTGACTCCAAGTAGGTCTTCTATACTTGAGAGCATTGTACAAGACCTACAGAGCACATATGATGTATTTCTAGTGTGATCAAAATGTTGCACCGACTTGCATATTGTGAATGGTATTTCTTGAGGGGTATTGAAATGATTTTTGTTGTTGATTCTCCATATATATTGTCACAAAGTTCTATAACAGATTGAGTTAGTCTAACAGCACACTTTTGATTTTCTTCTCTTTTGATCAAAAAGTAAGATAGTAATGAAAATCAGCAGATAAGTTTGTTCCTTTGCTTATATTTATCATCCTCCATAGTGGTTTTCATCTGTAAACATGTTACAGATTTATTGTTTCCAGAATCTGTGGTGATGGTTAGCCTCACCGCAGCGGATTGACTGTGATAAAAAGTAAAAACACAGTCGTTGTGGGGTAATTTATTGAGATGCCATCACCTTGGGCCTTCATCTGTATCATTGTCGAATCTCAATTTGACGGATGCAGTGATGCACCAGGCACCTTCTAGAATCTAAACTTTAAAGTTTAAAGTGTGAGCCTTGAGGCTGTGAGCACCAAACCATAGATTATAATTAATTATTACAGTCTACTGATTAATAGATTATGCATACATTATGTATATTGAAGTCTGATATAGACTACTGATTCACTGAACTGATTATGCATATCGATAATTCATAATTGATGATCAGTTTGTAATATTGTATATTTTTTGGTCCTACAGGCCCCAGGGTACAGGTTACTATTCATTTGCAGACTGCATCATCATCATGGAATCGTCATCTATGAATGTTGGGGAACAAGAAATTGAATCTGCCTCCATAGAGAAAACTAATCCAAAGTCTCCTCTTTGGAAATATGTCACTGTTGTGGGGAAGATCCAAGGAGGGGGTTCACTAATATGGATTTGCAGTGAATGTCAAAAAGAATTCAAGGAATCCTACACCCGAGTGAAAGCACATTTGCTTGGGATAAAGAACAATGGCATTCAAGTATGCACCGGTCCACCTAAATCAGATGGAAAAGATGGAAAGGGTTTGAGCAAAGAAAAACTCGCAAAATATAAGAAAGAACAGGATGAGGCAGATGTTAAAGCAAATGAGTCAAACGCTTCCTTTCAATTGAATCAATTCAAACAACCTACAAGAATGGGGGCATATTCATCAAAGACTCAATTTCCCTCTCATGATGATCATGAAATTGGTAGTCCTTCTAGTTCGAACTTCAAGCGGTCTAATTTGGGATCGCTTGAAAAGAGTTTTAATAATGATGCTCGAGGCACAGCGGATGAAGCTATAGGTCGATGCATTTATGCAAATGGCCTTCCTTTTAACCTTGTGCGATCTCCTTATTGGGTAGAGATGATTAGAGAAGTTAATAAAGCCCCAATAGGATACGTTGGCCCTAGTTATGAGAAGATCCGCACTACACTGTTAACAGGTGAGAAGCTATGTTTAGAGGGTGCATTAAACCCCATTCGTCATTAATGGTGCTTATCAGGGGTGTCCATCATTTCTGATAGATGGAAAGATCAAAGGAATAGGCCTTTGATCAATGTGACTGCTCAAAGCCCTAAAGGGGCAATGTTTTTTAAGGCAGTGGATTGTGAGGGGCAGCAAAAAGATGCTCAAGTCATTGCTAACATCTTGATAGAAGCAATTGAATTTGTGGGGGCAAAAAATGTTGTCCAGGTCATAACAAACAATGCAACAGTCTGCAGAGCAGTGGGCCTAATTGTTGAAGGCAAATATCAGCACATCTTTTGGACCCCTTGTGTTGTTCATTCATTGAACCTAATGTTGAGCAAGATAGGGACTCAAATTGAGTGGATGCGACTTATTTTTGAGGAGGCAAAGGAAATACAAGCCTTCATCACAAACCACCACATGTCCTAAGGCATTTACAGGGAATTTGCAAATTTGGAGCTTCTTAAGGTACCAAAAATCTAGAGTTTACACTTTAAACTTTAAACTTGTAAAGTTTGTTTCATAAATCTTAAAGTTATTACTCTAAATTTTAATTTTTAGAATTAGATTTTAATTTATTGAAATCTTGAGTTGTCACTTGCATGTTGCAGAGACTCGTTTTGCCTCTCACATCATAGTCTTGACGAGGCTTATGCAGGTGAAGGAATCTTTACAATCAATGGTATGTAGTTCTCTTTGGAATCAATGGAGGCAATCCCAAACTGAAAGAGCACAAGCAGTGAAGAGGTTGGTTGTTGATGATGAATGGTGGGATAAGGTGGAATACCTCTTGACATTTACTAAGCCAATTGTGGACTTGATACGTATGTTTGACACAGACAAGCCCAATTTGGGAGAGGTGTATGAGGGCATTGACTCCATGATAGAGAAGATAAGAGTGGTCATCAATGCCAAGGAGCAGAACCCAAATGAATTCTTTTACACAGAAGTAAAAGACATATTGACCAAAAGGTGGAACAAGATGACCACTTCATTACACCTTTTGGCCTATGCAGTGAATCCTAAATATTATTCCGCAGAATTGCTAAATGATCTAGAAAGAACTTTGCCAAACAACGACCCAGAAGTCTCACAAGGATATAAGAAAGCTTTGAGAAAGCTATTTGTAGATCTTGATATTGCCTATATGATTCGTGAAGAGTTTTCACATTTTGTGGGATCTGAGGGTCTGGGTGCAGGTAATGATCCTTTTTCATCTTAAGCATCAAAATCATTGTTATTTCAATATGATTTTCTTAGATCATTTCAAATTCGTTTAATATATGAGGGTTTGAACTTTGAACTTTGAACTTTGAAATTTGGGTGCAAATATTGAGACTATGCAGGACAAGACCAGACTAAGCCCACTTAATTGGTGGAACTTCCATGGTGGGGAAATTCCAAATATCCAAAAATTGGTCGTCAAGATCTTGTCACAAGTTGCTAGTTCCTCATCAGCAGAGAGGAACTGGAGCACATATGGCTTCATCCATTCGATGAAGCGAAACAGATTGGGATCCAAGAAGGCCGAAGAACTTCTTTATGTCCATTCCAACCTTCGCCTTGTGTCACATAAGAAGGATGAATACAAAATGGGGCCCACCAAACTATGGGATATAGAACCAGAATCGCCTGACTTGGATATGACATTAAATGCCATGTCTCATATGAATCCATTTGATGAGGAGGTACCATCAAGTGGACATGGAAGCAATGCTCCTGCTTCTACTTCCAGGGACAATCAAAGTGCTAGTGTTGATGTGGGTCATCGTCACCTGGACGAAGACATTTTTGATGATATGTAAATGTAATTTATAATTATGTTTTGAACGTTTGAACTTTGAAGTTGAACAATGAACAATGAAATTATGAATATGCATAATTCAATGTGCATTGACAATAGGTTGCCACTCAATTCGATTTGTAATTTGCATATTTGTTGATGATGAGAATTATCATATGATGTATTATGTTAAATTGTTAATATGTAGCTTTATTATTTAATTTAAAATTTAAATGATGAATGTTAAATTTTAGTTAGATTATATATATATAATATATATTTAAATATACAAATAAATAAATAAATAAAACTGGATACGATACGGCAAGGAAACGGATATATATCCATTTCCTTGCCGTATCGTATCCAGTTTTTTTTTAAATTTGTCATATCCGTGTCCCTCCCCATATCTGTATCCGTTTTCGTTTTCGTTTCCGTTTCAATGCAACTTAGATGTGAAGTCTCTCGGTTGCTCAAATGTGTCTCTTACTTGATGAACTAGGCCAAGTAAGAAGGGTCGTTTGACTGTCAGAGCACTTGATTAGATTAACACAAGTATATGATTGATTTGGCACAGATACACAAGCATCTTGGTACAGTTGAGAAAGATTGGCACAAGTTGCCTTATGTGCAGTTGGTTTGACTCAAATTAGCCGAGATGTATGAGCAATTGGTTTGACCCAGGTGGACTGAGTTTGGTGTGCAGAATCAGATTGATTGAGTTGATTGATATGAGAAATAGATTGATTGGTACAACTTGATTGGACAGGTTGATTATACAGGTTGACAAGCAGTGTGATACAGTGGATAGTGATCAATTGATGAGTAGTGATCAGATGATGAGTAGTGGTTAGTAGTGGCAGTGGTTGTGCAGTATGGTACATGTTGTGCAATGTGGCACAAGTTGAGATGTAGGTTGTGCAATGTGGTACAGGTTGAGCAGTGTGGTGCAAGTTTTGTAGTGTGGTACAGGTTGAGTAGTGTGGTACAGGTTGTGCAATGTGGTACAGATTGTGCAGTGTAGTACAAGTGTTGATTAGCAGGTCCTCAGGATCAGTGCGGTTGTGGTTTAGCAGTTTCTATCTTCTTATCAGGGTGGCAGTACGGGGCAAGGAAAGGGGGTCGTAGCCTCCTTCCGGTTGAAGCCAGAGAACTAGGGATTGCATCTTCCTTCAAGTCATAGCCTGTAAATAAGGGGGTTGTAGCCTCCTTCCAGTTGCAGCTGGAAAATTGAAGTCTTTGTAATAAGGGGGTTGTTCCCTCCTTCCAGTTATTTCTAGAAAACTATTTTAAAAAGGCTTTCATGGTTTCCCCCCCAAGATTTGGGTTTCCAAGTAAAAATCTTGTGTATTGTGTTGCTTTGCTTTCTATGTGATGATGATAACAATGTTGATGATGATATAATGATAATGTGGTAATGCATAAGATTGAATAAGTTGTTGATTATTAAAGTTGAAAAAGTAATAAAGACTGCACACACAGATTCACCCCGCCTCTCTGTGTTCCTGGTGTGTCCAACAAAAACTACCCCAAGTGTACATAGAAATGGCGAATATACAAGACATACATGGGAATAAAGCAACATATTCATGAACAACCAAACGTGCAAAGAGCCATGTACACTCCTTATATGGATATGCTAATGTTAATATACCAATTTGGATGGGATTATTAGGAAATTGAATAAGAAAATCCTTGAGTAAATCAATCTTGCCACCGCGAGTGTCCAAAATAGAATCTGCTTCAAAAAGCACAAGCGTTTTGCTTGGTGTAGCAAGCCACACCATTCTTTTAAAAGTATTCAGATTTAATAGAATAGGTGTCTTTCAACTTTATTTTATTTGGACCATTCTATGATTGGTGTCAAACTTGCTAGCACACTACGATACTAATTCTCTAAAATCAAAAGCTCCAGGCATGCACCTAGCTTTGGCTATTACGGATGTCCACACTTTGTTCAAAACCTCCTCTTCCTCAGAAAGCTATGAACACCACTTGTAAGTTGGAGACCACTAGAATTCATTTCTTTTTCGAGCTAAGGAGTTCAATGTATCACCACAAAATGGTTTCCTCCTCTTCCTTCTCGCCATCTCTTTCACTTTTAAAGTGCTTTAGTGTATGTGAATATTATAGGTATAAACTAGATTTTCCATCAAATAGGCATCCATATAATCATTCCTAATCTTAAACTAAGGAAAATTCCTTTCCATTTGTACTTGCATTGATGTGTGTCATTCATTATTGGTAATTGACATTGATGTGCAAAAAATTGGTGGAAATGTGTGATAGATAAGCCTCATTAATTAACAACATCCATCCTAATGCTATGAAAGGTTCATGTAAGATGTGCCATGCATTGGTTTTCTCTCCAAATAAATTCTCAATGAGTTACATTCACGATATAATCCATGCCTCCATATGAACTTTAGGGGATATGCACATAAAATCCAACTGTGAATTGTCCTTAGGGACATAATTCTCACTTGATGTTTCACGAGAGATAATTTATGAATCAATCAGTGCCCAAATTACAATTCCTAACAAGTTTGAGTGTCGAATTTGGTGCAAATCATTTTCAATCATGTATACATATTATGCATTAATTCGAAATGAGCCTTATTGGCATGCATAATCTAGCTTTGAATCGTCCATAGGGACAAAAGTTTGACTTCATGTTTCCTGGAAAATGCTTGTCAAGTCGACTGGTCCTGAAATTATAGATTATGAGTTCTGAGTCTCAACTCCTAAGTGTCGATTTTGGTGCAAACCATTTTCAATCCCGTATACATATAACACATTAATTCACAATGTGACTTATTGGTTAACATTGAAAACCAATGCAGCCCCTCCAATCTAGTATAGGGACATATAGGTATTATAATGAATGATGGGTTATGCAAATAGTTATATGTAAAATAGACATTCTAACAAATTACATGTTGCTATCATTTGATGTGTCAATTTTGTGTTAGCATGTAAAATATATTCCATGGGGAGGAAAACTCGTACAAGCTGTCAAATTCCATGCTTGTGTAGTGGGATGTGGGAGTCTTGGCATAAAGTGTAGGTGTTAGTAATTATCCCCACCATGTAACAAGGTATGCATTATGCGGGAGGACTTTCCCCACTTTTTTCATTGCAACACTTTGCGGGGATGCAGAGAGGAAGGGATTAGAGAAGACATGGAACAAATCTCCATGTCCTGCAACAAGGTATGCATTAAGCAGGAAGACTGTGTAGGTGCAGGAGGAAAAAATTGAGGGATCTAGAGAACTATTATTTTTCTCCTTCACCCATAAAGTACTTTTGCACTTGAATATTTCTCCAATATGGCACATACTTAGTTGTGGGATGCAGATAACTTTTACCACCTCCACTCTATGCCTTCCCTTCCCACATCACTCTGAAATGTTGCATTGCAGTCCTGTCACACCCACAAATTCGTCCAACACCCACTTAGTCCTCCCGCATAATACCTTATTGCAGGATATAGAGAATTATTCCCCTCTTGTACCCGCATAGTCCTCTTTCATAACACACACCTAATTGTTCGATGTAGATAATTGTTCCCACCTCCACTCTATGCATTTAAATTTAGCATCCTCACAAATTGTTGCAATGCGGTGCTCCTACACATGCAAATCCCTCTTGCACCCACACACTCCTCCCACATAATGCATACGTTGTTGCAAGATGCAATGAATTATTCCCAACTCTGCTTTATGTATTTCCTTTCTGCATCCCCACAAAGTGTTGCAACATAGAGTGGTGAAAGTCATGATGCACCTGTAAAGTCCTCTCTCATGGTTATGGTGTTATGTATGGAAGAAGGAAAGTTTGAGAAATCTACTAAACAATTGGGTAGAAATTTTGTTTTTGTTGTACTCTTTGTTAAGGCTTTTGCAAAAAAATTGTTAAGGTTTCTCCGGCCATTTAATATATAAAAATTAACAGAACGTTTATGTTAAAAAAAAATGATGAAATATCTTGCTTAGAATATTTTTCATAGAAATGAATAGCCCAAGCAAGTTGAATGAATTCATTTAATATCTCATTTTCCATTGATATTTATAACATATTACAAAATGTTTTCTTGGTATAGTAATAGAGTGATTACAATCTAATTATAGTCAATCTAATATAGTAATTACATCCTGAGTCAGAAGCGAAATAATTATTATCTATTTCAAATATTGCAAGAAAGTCTCATTCATCATCACATATGTTTGCCACTTGTTGTTGATATATCTTAATGGCCATATGTCCCTTTTCATTTACTTTTAGTTTATCTTCCTTTGCATTTGCTTGTAGTTTTTATTCCCATATTATACAATCCACATCAAAGATATCATCTTTGTTTCTTTCAACTATCAACTCTTTAGTTCTTTTTATCCCAACTTGCATATCCTCCATTGGGTTTCCACCATTGAACTAATACCTAAAATCTCTCCATATTATCTATGTCTTTGTAGAAATCACCTAATGCTTTCCCTAACCGTAATGGGTTATTATCACTTGGTCATATAATGACCATCAGATCTTTCTTCACATCTTTTTTTGGATCAAATTCTTTTGTAGGCTTGTTATAAGAAGAGCCCACATATATTTGATCAATAGTAGGCACCATTTGACTCAGGTAATCGTCCATGAAATAAGGTCGTTGTTGAATATCATTATTGGTGTTTGGTTCTTGTCTTGTTTTTTGCTAGAAAGAACCTCTTGGCCTTATTAACCAAGGGCACATCTAAAGCCTCCAAAACATTTTCCTATTATGATATCTTTGGAATCTGGTATTCTTCCCCTCCATCTTCCATTGCTGCATTTAAATGATTAATACATAAATCTATTCCTTTCTTCAATTCTTCAATATCTTTTAAAGTTTTGAATGGTGACAAGATAGATTTCCCCTTAGGAATGCCTGCCTTTCCATTAGCCCCCTTTTTCCATATTATTATGCAATGACAATAGTGTTCATCTCTAATAGTTTCCTTGTAATGCATTATAGGGGTGCCATCAACCATACTTAGTTTGAAGTATTGATGGGATTTGATACCCATAATCTTGTGATTTCTATCCAATCAGTGTTTCTCCAAAAAGGCTTTAAAGTTATAAGCATCCTCAATCAAACACAAAGTGGAATTACTTTCATCTTAAACTGTTCTATGGTTATTTATAATTTGTCGTAGTGATTATATATCTTGTATTTTCAATTGACCTGACAAACTCCCATATGCTCCATCTATATATTCATGGGTGTGACCAACTAGGAGGAAGATTACATATACAGTTGTAAAAATATTCTTTGTTGTGAGCATGGATACAAAATAAAAGAGGTAACAGTTCTTGTTGTCAGCTCAACAATTGTTCAGTTACAAAAATAAAATCTGTGGGAGTTTGTTCAAGAAATCTCTTGGCATTAAAAAACCTACATGGATTATCTTTTATTTTCTTGGGACTTTTCATAGCTCATTTTGTAAAAGTGCATCATGCAATGGCTTTATTCAAGATTTATTCAAGAACCTTTCTCATATAACAAATTCCCAAATCCATCAACCACTGGGTCCTATAACATCCTTAAGCATAAAGATAAGGATGATATGGCGATGTTTGAACCTATATCTAGAAAGTGGATCCCAAAGTGTCCAAAACCCCTAGTCTTGTGCCCATGTGTAAGCATGCCAGTTAGATGAACCGAGAGATTATAGGCAGTGTTAACTACCTTTTCCTTCCTTCCTGGCCATGGTATGGAAGTTTTCATCTTGTTCATAATGTCATGCACAATACTCAAGCATTTTTTAGGGTTCATCTATGATTCCATTCTATTGGCATGCGGGGATGAACGACAACTTGTAATGTAATCATTGCGAAATTTTTTAACTAGGTGCCAATATTTTATCATCATTGGGTTAGTGGTGTCTCTAAGTTTTTGCAAAATTTCACAACGCTCATCACACTTTACAAAGTACATGTTCTTTGTAATTGCAACATTTGTAAAATGCCTTTGCCATATATTTCTCAAGTTGGATTGTGGAACTAGAGGAAGTTTAAGCTTGGAAAGGCCATCATTACACTTTTGAAGAATTGTTTTTGTGTGTAATTTGTATGTAATAATATGAGATGCATCCTTGTTCCATATTGATGGATCAAACAAGTCTAGTGAGGGGCTATATCTGAATTTTCATTCATCGTCTTTCAAAGACTAGCTATTATTACTAAAGTATTAAGACTTTGTTTTTCTAACCTTGCGTCACCGTTTAGAATTTTCTCTTATAGCTAAAGAAGGTGGCTCTTGGTATACAAAAGGATATATACCATGCATTTTGAGAAAACTCAATTCCATTAAGTTTCATGTTGATCAAACTCCTTTTCTTTGTGTTTTCACTCCTACTTATAACTGCATTTGATTCCAATAAATTGAGCACAAATTCCCTTATTTCATTCTCACCCTTGGATTTCATTACCATTATCTAATGAGCCATTGGGTATTTTAGAAAGACATTCATGTTTACAACATCTTTCGTTTCTTAATCGTTTGATGAAGTGATACTCATCTTCATTTTCATTGGAACCTATTTTCCTTACACACCCATGAGATGAATTTAACCTTGGGAATTAGTGGTGATTGTATGGATTTCTTGTCATGAATTGGCCATTAGAGCAATCCAGACCAATGGGATATTCCAACAATGGAAGTGGATATTCCACTGCACTACACAAATTCACCTCTACCTCTAATAAAATTTCTTTCAATTTCACATCTAATCAAGCCCCAGTAAGGTGCACCATCTAGGTAATAGGGAACCTTATCAAAGAACCCTTTGATAGATTGAAGTGGGTGAAGTTCGTGAGAATAATATCAAAATGAATACCATATAACCTTCCTAGTTGTACCACTTCTCCTTCAAGCACATTTGTAATAGTTCCCTCAACAACATACTTATTCTCATATGAGCATAAATGAGTGAGCTTCATCGATATTCATTTAAACTTCAAGTTGTGATATCGAATGTGGGACGAGGATGATCATTTTGATTGGCGAATACTTTGAAACTGTAATAAAGTTCTTGTTATTTGGTCTAACCGTTTATCTATTAGCCAAGATATTACCTTGTAGGGTTGCACTAAGAGGGATCACTTGTTGCAAATTGATAAAACGCTTTCCACCATTACACCAAAATTACATGATCCCAACATCTCTCCTTGAATTATCTGGTCCTCAAGCACATTTGAGATGAAAACCAAGGTTATGCACTCCTCTTTATTTAAATACATGTGCTTAAGTATGACATGGTGTGCAAGGAATTCCTTCCTTTGTTTGGTACCAATATTCACGTAATAATCTTTCTCCCCATAATATTCACGCTCTAATGTAGAATCTTTCGGCACTAAAGCTATTTCATCCTCTAAAGCAATGGTATTATTTGAATCACTTCCATTCTTTGTGTACTGGGGAAATCGGTAACTGGGCGGTTCTGGTACTTGCGTGACACGGGGTCCATTCCCGTCGGCTGCCACTATAACCCCAGGTGCGTCCACACAGCCCGCAAGCATGGGGCACGGATAAGTCGGGGTGAGATTTGAACTTGAGACCTCCTTTACAACATTCCTTCATTTACACGGCACTTGCTAGTCAGTCTACACCCCTGCGGGCTGAATCATTTGACATTGAATCACCCATCAAACCATGATTTATTTGAGGTACTAAGAATTCATTATGCTTAAAAATTTGCATATTATACAAAGAAACAAAGTACATTCCATAGTAGGTGTCTGCGATTGTCTTTAGATCTCCATTAGGACATGATAATGGAACCACTCCATTTAAAACATTTTTA
Organism: Pseudotsuga menziesii; assembly: GCA_001517045.1. Taxonomy (NCBI): domain Eukaryota; kingdom Viridiplantae; phylum Streptophyta; class Pinopsida; order Pinales; family Pinaceae; genus Pseudotsuga; species Pseudotsuga menziesii. Next base: position 902,589 of record LPNX011002641.1, on the reverse strand, counting down.
ACATTGACAACAAACTAATCGGATCATATTTTTTTACAGTGTAGCTCTTTCCTACTTGGGTACACTTTATCTTCTACAGCCTTTGAGTTTCTCCAAAATAAGTCTATGTCTTATCCATCCACAAATCCAGGACACATTATTGAAAATCTAAAATTTAAGAAGCATATCACTTTTATTAAAGAATAAAATGAATTGTATATTTTACATTAAAAATATTTTGTATTGATACATATATTTAATAACAAAATTAACTCATCCATCACAAATTCTTGTATGAAATTTATAATTATAAATACTGGTAACATTTTGAAGTTAAAAATTATTTTCCATGTTTGAAATTTGAAAAATTTTATCGATGGAAAATTTTTCAATTCCCACCATGCTTGAAATTTGAAACATCCCATCAACAATTATATTTACAATTACTACCCATGTTTGAAATGTGAAATATGCTACCCATAGTCAAATTTATTCCTACCCATGTTTGAAAGTTGGAAGATCCCACTAAAATTTGAATTTAGAATTCCCACCAATGGATTGTAATCTTGCCTTGAGCGCATGGTCCTAAATGAGGCGAACCAATTGGAGATACATTGACAGATCAACTCTTTCACCACCGCCACAGGTACCTTTGGCAATAATGTGGCTAAGATTTCAAGAGAGGATGACCAACCAGGTAAACATTTCCATTGTTTGATCAACTTTTGTTTTTAAAGTTTAAACTTTAAACTACCTTGAATTAAGTTATTAACTAAGTTGAATTAAGTTATTAACTACCTTGACTCTTCACATTTCCAGCACAATGGTGGAAGGCATTTGGTAACCATACTAAACTATTGCTAAGGTTTGCAATTTGGGTCCTGAGTCAAACCTGCAGCTCTTTTGGGTGTGAATGCAATTGGTCTTTGTTTGAGCAGATTCACACAAAGAAGAGAAACAATTTAGAGCGGAAACGGTTAAACGAACTAGTCTCCGTGCAGTACAACCTCCGACTTGGGCGCAACCAATTGATGAGCAAAAGACCTGATACGGATCCCATTGTGTTGGATGATATATATCCAACCTCAAATTGGGTAGTGGAGACCCAACTGCCAGAGTTTGGTGATGACATAGATGTTGAGCTGGAGGACTCGCTGGATGTTCCATTGGATGCAAATCCTTTATTGTTGATTCCATCAGTTCATACATGTGTAGATCTTGAGAGAGCAGTTCCAGGCATGGCAGGAACTTGTCAATCAGGACCTCGTACTTATAGTCGTCGACGACGTTGACATCCAGACAATACTACTACTACATTAGCAGATGACTTTGAACCTGAGGAGCCCGAGACTGAGCCAGATCATGATGCCTTTGCTAGTCATTCTAGTTTTTCTTCTAGTGCTAGCAGTGGTGTGGAGTTTGATAATGATCATTGCTGATGTATTATCATCTATGTAGTCGATTATGTAGCATGTTTTTTGGACTCTACAGGCCATATAGCCTTCACTATGTAGGGCCTAGCCGCCTAGGCCTCATGGATTATGTATTTTGTTCTAGTTCTAGTATCCTAGATATGTTAAATGTATTATCATTTATGTATTGCACAGAGTACAGACTCCATACTACAGTACACTTTGTGCCATTTTGATATATTGACTCTTATATGGTAAATAAATGAGTAGATTTTGATTATTTTGTCTTCAATGCCTTGGAATCGTGGATTATAATCTTTAAAATGTTGTTTTTCTTTAAAATTTAAATATTTTATGTATTTTTTAGCAAACTGATTCATTAAATTCAAATCGGTCAATTTATGACCAATTCATTACAGATTCCAATTCCGATTCCGAGTTGACCCTCGACCGATTCCGATTCCAATTTTTAAAACTATGCTTTGCCCAATTTTTTGCCCAAATTTCTCTAGAGCTTCCCCTTGTACTACTGAAAACCTGCAAAAAACAGCAAGCATAAAAACAATAAAAGATGCCTAAAATCACTTTGGGACACCTTACATACAAGCATGAAAATTTGTACAAAATTTTACAAAAAACTATAGAGTGAATAACTTCAAATAACATGTACAAATAAAAGTTTTAACAAGATCTAATGGTGCTTTAAAGAGAGAATTAAATGCAGGAGTTTTATGAGAAAATGGGTAAGCAAAGAGTGTTCTTTGTTCTTCAACTTGAAGAAGTGGGGCATCTAACCAAAGAATCCCACTTCCACTCTAGCTAACTTGCAACTTGAATGATTTTGCTTCACACAAACAAGAGAGGTGAGTTGCTAACAATGATTCGAAAAATCATACTATTCAACCTGTTTTCGCCTAATTCGCACCTCAGGTCACATGGCAGAAATATTCAAGCCACTGGGTGCGACCTTGGGGGCAAGCTTGAGCCAAGTACTATCACCTGATACTCAGCTCCTCAGTCTAGGCTAACTCCTAGCGAAGCCAAGGGTGTGGTCCTTAATAAAAGAAAATCCATGGTTTTTAATTTATGAAAGAAAAGACTAATTCTAGGAGTTAATATGAAATGGATAAAATATCACAACGGACTATTGCAAGACAAAGATCACATCAACAGCACATGATAATGTAACCATCATTCACGACATTTTGCAAAATTGATTTAAGCATGAAAAAACAGCATAAACAAGTGCCAATGAATATGGAGTGCTTGTACAAATGGAGTGTTGTTGTGTCGTGTAAGTATTGCAATTGTCTCGTTGGTCAGTTTTAGATCTATTAATGAGTGATTAAGGGAGTAGGTAAATTATTGGTCAATTTTATTCATATGGTAGTGATCTAGATCAAGGTTTTAAAAACCGGAACCGAGAATCGAACCGGTCAAGGGTCGACTCAAATAGGAACCGGTAATGAACTAGAGCGGTTTGATTTCAATGAACCGGACTATTAAAAAATACATGAAAATTTAAAAGTTTAATCATAAAAATTATATTTAACATTCCAAGCCATGATTTTAAACCATTAGACAGATAATATGCAAAGTGTAATCAAGTCTACTCATGTATATATACCATAAACCATGTATAGGTCACAAAATAGCACCAAGTGCACTACATAGATGATAGAAGATAGTATCGTAGTACAAAGCAAAAACTCATAGCACATATATCAGAGTCTGAAACAAAATACAATATCAATGAGGCTCTATCATCAAAATAGCCTCTACAATCCAAAAAACATGATCAATGATGAGTCATGAGTCATGGCTAATCAATCATCAAACTCAGCACCACTGCTGGAAATGCAATGCTTAACATCAACACCTGGCTCAAACTCCTTTGAGGACCCCCCTCAGAGACATCTACGAACCTAGTAGAAGCACGGGTTGCACGGCTAGGCCATCTAATGCCACTAGTACTAGTACCACCACTCCTTGTGTTATCCCTAAAGTTGAACCTAGACTACGGGGGTTCAAGCTTAAGGAAATCTTTTTCAAAAATGTACAAATCAAATGAAATCAAACTAAAAACATAAGCTGGTATGAAATTAGGGCTAATGGAAAATCACACAACTATTAAAGAACTAGGCTGGTATAATATGAAAGCTATAAGAAAAATCAAACAAGTATTGAAGAACTAGGCTGGTATAATATAAGTGCTTATAAGAAAATCAAAATATTGCTAGAAAAGTAGGCTGGTAGGTCAATCAGAGCTACAAGAGAACCATGAAATCATATAAAAACTGTATAACATATAACAAGCCACAAGGTTCAATATCTCAGTAACTACGATCACAAAGTCATGAAATGAAACAGTCTCTGTTTTTAGAAAATATAAAGGATAATTGCATTTCAATATAAGCATCACTGTAATGGAATTTAGTGGACCATATACATGATAAGTCATAAGAAAGACAATTTATAACATACAAAGACACATCATAAACATGCTCATTTAAAGTAGAACCTGTTATTGAAGCTGTAGAGTATTCATGTTATACAGACAGTGATCAAAACTGGGCTTTCATAACTCCAAAATTGCCCACCTCTAGTCCCCTCTCGAGACCTCCTTAAATACAAAATATTCTTTCTCTTAAACTAACCATAAGATCCTATATCTAAGGATCGAACCTCCTCAAAAATAGGGAAGTTAATCCCTCTAAAAAGTATTAAAGTACAAGTGTAATACATGTGTCAAAATAAACAACATAAGTTCAAAAGCAAATTACAATTTAACTTCTAAAGGCTTCTAGAAGCCTCTGCTAGTGTAGCTAGGTCACTAAGAACCTGTGAACGCTTCTGTAGTCTAGCGAATTCAGCATCCTTATTGTCTTCCTTGTTCTGAGCCTTGACTTGTTCCAGCTGTTTCTGAATGGCTCGCTTTTCCTTTAGAATATCTTTGGAAATGACCAGCAACTTTTGGTATTCTGTCTCTTTGTCCTCCATGTCTTCGCGCAGTCTTTTGTTGGCCACCATCAATTTCTCATTTATGTCTTGCAGATACCTTGTTTGTTCTTTGTATGTTTGTAGAGACCTCCTACATTGGCTTAATTCTGGAGAGATTTCCAAATCTTCTTCTCTTATGTGGACTCCTTCTTCATGTAAACTTTTTGATGCTGAACCATCATCTGGATTATCTTGCTTGTCTGTGCAAAAAGCTGCTGGTATGGAGCTTGCTACGCCCTGAATATCAATAACCTTTTCAATATCCACACAGTACTGGTCCTTTGCTGTATGCATTGTTTCTTCGCTGCCAGCATCATCTATTACTACAACATCCATGGCATCTTCATGTGTTGCCCCTTTCACTATCTACATCTTCTTCCTCAGCCTGGTTCTTGGCTTCTCTGCCTTGAATAACTGTTTACAAATCTTATTCTTTGAAGCTATACTTTTCAGCATATTACTGAGTTTCTCTGGGTTTTCATTTGTGCAGGAGGTTTCAGGGCACAAGCCTTCCTGGATGGCTTTCTCATCAGTATTCTTTTCTTCTTTCTCAACAGCTTGAACTAGTTTTTTAGGACTTGTTGCTTGTTGGTCAGTATCATCCAACATTCTTTTGCCTTTCTCCTTAGGATTGTCTTTAAACCCTAGCTCTGCTAGCAGGGATTCCCATGTTCTTTCCTCCTTCTGCAACTAAGCTAACATCAATAATTTAATTAAACCTTAGTGACAAACAGAGCGAGCTGTATGCTCAGGATGGCTTTGAACCCTGGCTATCATCTTTTGGAGGCTTTTTAGTAAATAAAATGGGAGATTTACCTGTGTATTTCCATTAATGTGCATTAGCAATTTTAGATGGCATTTTAGCACTCTATCATACCTTCCATCACAGGTGATGTAATTTTGTATCATCTCCAGAGGGATCTTCCAGCCTGGTTTCATTTTACTAACATGGACCCCATTTTTCCAATCAAGCTTTTCACATCTTGGCATCAAGAATTCACTGAAGTCTCCCTGAAAATCTTGTTGTTTAAACCATTTTTCACCCTGTGCAGGAACGCCTATTGCCTCAGCAACAGAATCCTCATTTACCCTAACAGTTAGGCTTTGCAGCTGAACTCTTTCATCTCTGTAATTTTCAATAAATGACATGGTTACCTGTGAGTGGTAGCCTTGCAATTTCTCACAAAAATTAAACCATCCGGACTTCTGCATTAGTTTAGCAGACCTGGGAAATTGCTTTATCCAGTCTGTGCTGTTTAGCTCTAGCCTGCAAATGAAGCCTCCTGGCTTTCTCTTCACTATAACCTCTGGGTCTTCCTCGTCAGCTGCCTTCGACATTTAAAACCCTAAAAATTTGCAATTTTGTTGTATAGATTGACTGGGCTTTAAATCTTAGACAAAACAGCACACCCACTAAACTTTGTTGCAGTTACCTCTGTGGCCGGTCTTCATTCCATGCTAGCTCTGGCCTGTCAATAATGCACCTATGCTTGTGCTAGCCCTAATTTGATTGATTTGCAGGCTTAACCGAATGAAGATGACAATGAAAATGGAACCAAAAAGCCTCGTAGGTCTTTACCCTTAAGCCTCTGTCAGTAATGCAAATCAACAAAGCCTTTACACTACACTGCCCCGAACAGGAAATTCTTTGTTGTAACCGCTTGCTCTGAGATGCAGGGAAGTCTACACGATGTAATCCAGACCCTCAAACATAAAATCCATCAGGGTTTGAAAACAAACCCTAGCTGCTTGAAACCCGAATGTTGCTGCTCATGACCAATGAAGATTTACAGTATACTAACAGGTCTGCGATTATCCTTCTTCAATTAACCAGCAACACAATAAAACAGATTTCTAGGGAAAAGAGTGAATTAAGTCGATTCTGCCACGACCAGTACTAACATTCATTGCAGCAGTGTTCAAATTTTTAAAATGATGACAAGTGTACCATTTGAAAAGTGATACAATAAAAATCCATCATTTTATGGACATGCGTTCCTTTAAAACATTTTCATATCCAATGCCAAATAATTATGAATATAACCAAAGTTTTATTTCCCTTTTATACTCCATGGCATTTATAAACAACAAACCTTTTAATGCAATACCCTTTGAAATTCTGCTATCAGTAAGTAAAATGCTGCCAGTTTTAACAATTCACCATATAACATACAATCTCTTGCACATACATAGGTTCATGGCTAATGAATGAAGATTTTGATGATTACAGAGTATAAAAGAAACCATAATGGCAATCAATCAATCATAAGGTATAAAACAAAACAAAATTAAAACAATAAAAACAAATCACAATCAAAGATTTTAAAATAAAAGGGTGAAACAACCTTAGAGATAACACCCTGCAATGTCTGGATCTGCACGTGTATCCATTGGAGTTGATACTAGTGGATCTGCATCCAAAGCATCCCACCTCAACTCATCTTCAACTTCAATATCAAAGTCGGATTCAAACTCTATCGGTTGAATCTCCACTACCCATTCTGAGTTTGGATCAATATCCTCCAACATAATGGGATCTGTATCAGGTCTTCTATTTAGCAACTAGTTGCGCCTTAGCCAAAGGTTGTACCGCACGAAGACGAGATCATTTAACCATTTTTGTTCCAAACGGTTTCCCTCCTTCGTGTGAATCTGCTCAAAGACAGACTAATTGCGCTCACACCCAGAAGCACTGCAAGGTTGACTAAGGATTCGAATTGCAAACCTTTGCAATTGAGAACATTGGCTACCAAATCATTCCCACCAGCTGGTTGCAGAGACAAAGTTAGTTCAACAAATTAAATTGCAAATTGAAGTTTGAACTTAAAGTCATAAACAACTTAAAGGCTAAAGCTTAAACAATTGAACTTAAAGATTTAAAAGTAAAGCTTAATTGTTTACCTGGTTCATCCTCATCTCTTCCTTTCCTTGCTAGGGTTCTTCCAAAGGTGCCTGTGGCTTGATTGAAAGAGTTGATCTGTCTATGTATCTCCATCTGCTCACTCTCATCAAGGACCATGTGCTTTAAGCACTCATACAAGCCATCTTTGACCTCACCTGTTACATCATCGCCTAACTGAACTTTGTAATGATACCTTGGGTTCAAGAAATACCTAGTTGCATGTATAGGGCGATGGAGTTTATTGTTCCATCTGTTGTCAATAATCTCCCAAATAGGGCCATACTTGGCTACTCTATCTTTGTAAGTTGCCTTTATTTGCTCCTTTGCCTAATCCATAGCCTCATAAATGTAACCCATGGCCAATATTTCCCCATCCACCTACCGCAACTCCTTTACAAGGGGCTCAGCAATTTTTACAACCTCTGCTGCTTTTTTCCAAAATGCACTATCATTAACTTTCTTTTTGGTTAGTTTCTTTTGCATCTTGCCTACAAGCCCACTTAGATGAAATCCATTCATCACATGAATACATCTTTTGCAAGTTCTCCTCTTGGGAAATGAGAGATTGCAATGTCAAGAAGTGAGTTGCAAATCTCGTGATGGCAAAGGACAACTTCCTTGTTTCCAGTGTTTTTCCTCATCAAATTCAAGACCCGTGAATGGTTGTAGATATACTTTGTAATGCTCTTGGCCTAATCTATAACATCCTTGACCCAATCCCGTTTGCCTATATCCTCAAACATGAGGTCTATGCAATGTGCAGCACATGGGGTCCAAAATATGGTTTTGTGGTTGCTCTCTAACATCTTACCAGCAAGGACATGGTTAGAGGCATTATCTATGATGACTTGAACAACATTTGTCACCCCCACCTCCATAATCACTTCATCCAACAGCTAAAATAGCAGGTTTGCAACTTTCAACCTATCGGATGCTTCAACTGATTTCAGAAACATGGTTCCTGTTAAATTTTCATATGCTTAGCTAAGACATTAGTATTTCATTTCATATTCATAACAAAAGCATATAAACAGAATCACTGAAAGATAGACAAGCACAACCATACAAAAGGAACACAAGGATTTATCCTGGGAAAGCCCTAAAGGGAAAAACCCAGCAAAAGCTTCCTCAATATAGATGTCCCAAAAAGATAAAAGATAAAACCAGCAAAGAGATCAAAGCCTGATCCTCCTCCTTCTCCAGCTACTTCTCTTCTCCACTAATGCACTACACAAGTGAGAGTGTGTGTGTGTGTCAAATGAGGAGCACCACACCTCTAT
>LPNX011002641.1:875244-893897 GCA_001517045.1 Pseudotsuga menziesii | reverse complement strand
AGCACTTTGACCTTTCGATCAGCAACATCTTCAGCACTTTGACCTTTCGATCAGCAACATCATCTTCAACACTTTGACCTTTCGATCAGCAACATCATCTTCAGCACTATCATCTTCAGCATTTTGACCTTTCGATCAGCAACATCATCTTCAGCGCTTTGGCCTTTCGATTAGCAACAACATCATCATCATACTCTGATCTTTTGATCAGAAACATCATCATGAAAACAGCATCATAATCAAAACATCATTATTATCAAAACATCAACATCATCAAAACATCAACATCATCATCATCAAGACATCAACATCATCAAAACATCAACATCATCATCATCAACATGATCCTTCCTTTCGGAATTACGGGATCAACATGTCTGTGGTACTCAGACGATCCTTCCTGTCGGAATTACGGGATTTAGGTCTTTACAGAGTTACTAATGATCCTTCCTTTCGGAATTACGGGATCAACACATCTGTGGAGCTCAGACGATCCTTCCTTTCGGAATTACAGGATCAAGTATTTATGGAGCTACTAACGATCCTTCATTTCGGAATTACGGGATTTAGGTCTTTATGGAGTTACTAACAATCCTTCCTTTCAGAATTACGGGATCAACACATTTGTAGAACTCAGACAATCCTTCCTATTGGAATTACGGGATCAACACATCTGTGAAACTCAGACAATCCTTCCTCTTGGAATTACGGGATCAAGTCTTTACAGAGCTACCAACGATCCTTCCTTTCGGAATTACGGGATTTAGGTCTTTACGAAGCTACTAACGATCCTTCCTTTCGGAATTACGAGATCAACACATATGTGGAACTCAAACAATCCTTCCTATTGGAATTACGGGATCAAGTCAATGATCCTTCCTTTCGGAATTACAGGATTTAGGTCTTTACGGAGTTACTAATGATCCTTCCTTTCGGAATTACGGGATCAACACATCTGTGGAACTCAGACAATCCTTCCTATTGGAATTACGGGATCAAGTCAATGATCCTTCCTTTCGGAATTACGGGATTTAGGTCTTTACGGAGTTACTAATGATCCTTCCTTTCGGAATTACGGGATCAACACAAGATGTGGAACTCAGACAATCCTTCCTCTAGGAATTACGGGATCAACACACGTTCTCGAGTACCGAAGTCACCAAATCCGTTCTGAACTGAAGTTCAAGGATGATACAATCCTACCACATTCACAGGGACCGAGATCTCCGGATACATTTTGAACCGAGGTTCAGGGATGATGCAATCCCACCACTTTCACAGGGGCCGAGACCTCCGGATACATTTTGAACCAAGGTTCAGGGATGATGCAATCCACCACTTTCACAGTGGCCGAGACCTCCGGATACATTTTGAACCAAAGTTCAGGGATGATGCAATCCCACCACATTCACGAAGACCGAAGTCACCAGATCTATTTTGGACAGATGTCCCAGGATGATACAATCCCTCTTCATTCTCGAGGACCGAGGTCACCGGATCACTTTTGGACAAATGTCCCAGGATGATACAATCCCTCTTCATTCTCGAGGACCGACGTCACCGGATCACTTTTGGACAAATGTCCCGAGATGATACAATCCCTGTTTATTCTCGAGGACCGAGGTCTCCGGATCACTTTAGGGCAAGTGCCCAGGGATGATACAATCCCACTACAACATCACTACTCCCCCTTTTGAGGAAGGTCTTTCCGAACAACACCAAGCTTGTCTCGAAAGTGTTCGAACTTTACTCGAGACAGAGGCTTTGTCAGTACATTATCATCCAAACCATCATCATCTACATCTTCAGTATGTGAATACTGAACTATCATCATCTGTATCTCTAGTATGAAAATACTGAAAGCATCATCATCTCTATATTCAGTATAGAAATACGAAATTACCATCATCTGCATCTGATTTCTATGTGCTTTGATCTGTCGTGGAACACAAGGTTCTCTGTCATCTTTATACAACTTTGATTATCACATAGAATCACGGTAGTGTCCAACTCTAGGTTGAATAATCCTGACATCAGCTTTTGAAGCCATATGGCTTCACAACTTAGCAGAGCAATCTGCTATGTATTCTACTTCAGCCATGCTAAGAGAAACATTGGACTGTTTCCTACTAAACCATGAACTCATAGCAAAACCCAAACAAAAGCATCTAACTAATGTGCTTTTCCTGTCTGAGATACTTCTAGCCCAATCTGCATCTGTGTAGCCATACAATCTATACTCATGGCTACCATCATAGTCTAAACCAAAGTCTATAGTCCCTTTCAGATATCTCATCACATGTTTTGCAGCTACTAGGTGAACCCGTCTTGGTTGAACAAGATATTGACTTAAGGTATTCACAGCAAGACAAATGTCTGGTTTGGTATTTGTTAAGTACATCAATGACCCAATGATCTGTCTATAATGAGTCACATCCACTAACTCTGATGAGTCATCAGCTAACAACTTCAAGTTGGAATCCATGGGTGTGGCCATGGCTTTGTATTCCAACATATCGAATCTTTTCAATATCTCTACTGCATACTTTCCCTAATTGAGAAAGATTCCTTTTGAACTTTGCCATACTTCTAGACCTAGGAAATAATGCATTAACCCGAGGTCTTTCATCTCAAAATCTTCTGCTAGTTTCTTCTTGCTTTTCATAATCTGTTTTTCATTCCCTGTCAAGAATAAGTCATCCACATATAATAACAAGATGACAGGTTCATCTTCTACAACCTTGAGATAAAGGTTAGGATCAGCTTTACTATTGGTAAAGCCCATAATTTACAGGAAACTATCTATTCTTCCATACCAAGCTCTGGGAGCTCACTTCAGCCATATAGGGCCTTCTTCATCTTGCATACACGAGTCCATCTGTCTTCAACTTCAAATCCTCGTGACTATTCGAATCATACCATTAAGGAAGTCTTGTCTTTACTTCATCATGGAGGAAACTACCATGATAGTTATGAAGGAAGTGTACCTTGCTTCCTGGAGTAAGTGTCTCTTCAGAATTAATTCCCACTTTTTGATACAAACCTCTAGCCACAAGTGTTTCCTTACTTCTATCAGCAACATATTTTATCTTGCAAATCCATTTGTAAGATACCACAGTCTTGCTTTCTGGTTTGAGTACTATATCCCAAACATCATTCTAGTATTCTTTCATCATAACATCTTCCATGAGTTCATCTTGTCAAATCATCAACATATCCTAGTCTTCTGTATTCAATCTTGAAGGTTGGAACCCACTTTACTCTTGGTAAAGTCTTGATCCATCAGGAAGCTGTCCATCATGTCGTACTATGTCGAACTAAGATATCTTCTGTAGTCACTCCCCCTGAAGTGGAGTATCATCTTCCCTCTTCATTCTGTACAGGTGGTTCTATGCTTGATATATATTGGTCAATAGAGTATGTCATGTCATAGTCTATTCTTTCTGAGGCAAATCACAAACCTTGCTTTGTACACTTATTCCTGAAGATCCATATGGAAGATACTACGTACTTCCCTTTATGTCTCGAAATCATATCGTATACATCATTCCCCATGATCAACTATTATTCTTTGATCATAGCTTCTTTCATAGCATTCTTTTCTTTATCTTGAGTTATCTCTTGTACTCATGGTGGTCTTCATCCTTCGAGGTGGATCTACCGCTCTCTGAAGCTCTTTCTTCCATCATGGTGTCTTTGACCCTAGGAGCTTCAGATTCATGTTTATTGGAGTGAATCTTGAATTGTCATCATTTGTTCTTCGGAACAAGTCTCATCCTTCTTTTCTTGTAGGAGGTTGTACAGGACCTTTCCTACAATTCAAATGAACCAGTTGCATGGTTAGAACTATTTCATTAAACATATGCATAATGGCAAATTCTTATGCATCATGCAATTGTTTAGCCAATACAACATTCATCCATATCTCACGGAAACTTTTCTAGATGCCTTCCATCTCTACCAGGACAACATTGAGATTGTGCACTAATCCAATATGTCAGCAAAGAGGTTTCATTCTAGATAAGTAGCAATGGAGAGGTCGTATAGCACCATGAGCTACTTACCCATCACATGCATATTAGTAGTATACAGTCAATGCAAACAATCTATCATGCATAACACATCAAACTGAATATACTCAAATGCATAACAAAACAATATCATTAAATGACAATTGAATACTTATCTTTTGTTACGGTTTCGTGAGCAGACTCCTTCTTGATCATTCTGCTTCATCATCTTCTTCATTCATGAAATCATCATTTCTTATCCAAATGATAAGATGGATAAGAGGTTCGTCAAGAATTGAGTTCTTCATATTCCTCATCGCTTGAGGGATCTTCTTTGAATGGTGAAATCTTGATCTTCAATTGCTCCCATCTTCTTCTTCTCTTCTTATGAGACGAGCTTCTTCTTCTTCTTCCCAAAGTCTGTTGAAAGTAATTACTTCCTTCTGGCACACATTCCTTGAATGAAAGAATTCTATGATCAAGGTGGCTATCACCACTTCTGCATTCTCTGCTTCTTCTTCTACCGCTTCAAGTTGTTCTGCATTCTGGATCTTTACATTCTTCAACTGTATTCTCAAAGCCATCTTCTGATTTAAGTTCTTATCTTCAAATAGCTTGATCAAGGAATCAAACATCTTCGGTGTCTTTAGGAAAGACACTTGTGGTATAAGTTGATCCGTGATTGAATCAGCAATGATCTTCATGGCCTTGATCAAGTTCTTCTTGTGTAAGTCTTTGAGGCTCATCTCCCTCTAGAACTGGAACCTCTCTACTCATGTAGGTGTCCAATTCATTTTCTTCAGAGAGATCAAATACTTCCATGCTTGGAAGTTTTCAACTTCACCAAGCTTATCATCAAGCTGATGTGATAGATCATTTTGAAATGAGAACCTCAAATGCAAATAGCAAAAGATTAGATCTTACCAATTTGAGGTGTCCGTCATGCTTCCGGAGCTGGCTTATCTAGGGTTTGTCAGAGAAACCCTAATTTTCAAAACTTGGAATCTTTCAGATCTGATTGGATAGAAATATAGATCTCTTCAAATGGAACTCTCCAATGTAGTTACTCCTTTTCTGAAAACAGTGGAGGGAAGCTCCAGGAACAGGAAGGCCTAGTTTTCCAATTTCTTCTGCAGAAATGCCTATTACTGTTTCTGTGATATCTCCGAAATTACTCCTCCTCTGTGTCTGAAATTTCGCACTAAGGTAACCTCGCATGTCCCTGATCCAACACCACAGGTTTAATCAGAATTGGTTTCACCAATTGGGATTTATGATCATTTTCCCAAGGTGACCTGTTACAGGACTGTTCAGAACAGTGAAGTTGTACGGCATGCCACGTGTCACTGGTTCATCTTCAGGTTCTGAAATTCGGACCACAGAAAGTACAGTCCGTGTTTTTTCTGGAACATCTTCAGGAATTCCATTTGGACCTCTGTAGCCCATGCTACAGCAATTCTCCCCAGGTGTCTTGTTTAGGGATGAATTCTGGAAGAGGCTGGAACCCTAACTTGGAGGGGTCATATCTCCCAGAATATAGCGAATCTGAGGCTGAATTTCAGACACAGTGTAAATCAGGATTTTATCTTCGGCCTCTGCAATTTTAAACTCCTGATCCTTCGCCAATCTCAGGATATAGCGAATGTACCCAAACTTAGCAGTTTTAGTATTTAGGGTTTTTCCAGATCGAGGTCAAACTAGGGTTTGACTTTCCCAGAGTTTCACCCAACCAAATTTTTTGATCCAGGTCTCTAAACTTCGATTTTGATGAGGAGAACAATCCTATACTGGGCTCACTCAAAAATTCTTCTTTTGTAGAAGGCCCTAATTTTCCGCACCAAAACTGAAAATGCTCGGAATCGAATTCCGCTTCGACAGAAAGATGCGCCCTTCAATGGAGAGTCAGTCTAGCCTTCTTTTGCTGATCGACTGTGGAGAGAGAACCAAAAAGTAAGAAGCCCTAGCTTTTGTAGCTGCACAATGTCTTCTTTCAGGGTGGCTCTGATACCATGTTAAATTTTCACATGCTTAGCTAAGACATTAGTATTTCATTTCATATTCATAACAAAAGCATATAAACAGGATCACTGAAAGATAGACAAGCACAACCATACAAAAGGAACACAAGGATTTATCCTGGGAAAACCCTAAAGGGAAAAACCCAGCAAAAGCTTCCTCAATATAGATGTCCCAAAAAGATAAAAGATAAAACCAGCAAGGAGATCAAAGCTTGATCCTCCTTCTTCTCTAGCTACTTCTCTTCTCCACTAATGCACTACACAAGTGAGAGTGTGTGTGTGTCAAATGAGGAGCACCACACCTCTATTTATATTCATCTGTTCACTTAAGTTAACTCATCTGTCATGTAGGCTCGAGTTAATCATGTAGGCTCGAGTTACACATGTAGGCTCAAGTAACCACACTGGGGTGCTAATGACCCACCTTTACAATTAGAGGGGACTGCCTCATGACTCTTATTAGTTCTTCCGATTAGGAGCATCAGGGTACAAAGTAATACAAGTGGTTCTCCTGGTAGGACCGTCGGGGACCACAAAGAAATACATATAGAATATTCTTCGAAGTTACAATATTTCAACAGTTCCTTGAGGGCAAGAGACAAGGAAATTGATTATTGTACAATTCCTTGTATCACTCCATCCATCTGACATGATGGTACATCCTGTAGTGTCCCATGACTCCCTAAAACACTACAAGTATTCATTTATGGACATAACCTCCTTCCTCAAAAGTGATCCGCTCAAGTCATGCACACTAGGGCCTTTGAAGCCCTTACCAACAACAAAAGTGGAATCCCACTTGGGTTGATAATAAAGTGAGCGGGCAACATTAAAGGGGATATCTAAATCATACCACCATCTAGCAATGTACTCATAAGCAGCTTCTTTGCATTGCTTTATCCAATGCCCATCTAAGGTGGATTGAATTTGGGTCCGTTGAACTTGAGATTGAAAGGCATTGGCACTAAAGAGGAAGGTGTTGAAAAATAGTGTTGAAGGGTCTTCTTCTTTTTAGGCTGAATATCACCAATGTTTGGACGAGATGGAATAACATACTGGAAGGGTTCCTTACCAACAGAAGAAGGGGCAGAGGAAGAGCCTTCAAACTCATTTAACCCAAACCTCCTCATAGTGGCGTTAGCAAGCTCTCTCTTCCTCCCTATCTTAGCTTCTATCTCTTTGTGCCTAGCCTTATCTTTTTCAAATTTTTTAAACGGATTTAACAAATCAGCTCTTATCTCTCCAATTACTTCATTTGGTGCCTCACATGGGATAACTTGGCCTCTTATTCCAGCCAAGTGTTGCTTCACCCTATGAATTCCTCCCCCACGTATATGTGTGTTGCAATATTTGCAAAAGACTTCGCCATCAGCAATCTCAACATGGGCCCATGCAGCGTCTTTTGTTCTTTGAGCCATTGTTAAAATGCAAAAAAAAATGTTTCTGTACGTGCAAAAAGGAAAAAATTTTGAAAATTCACAATGCAGTTTAGATTCTAGGAAAAAATTAAAAATCACAATTTAGCATTTCAAGTATTTTTTGAGAAAAAAAAATCAGAGACTGTAGCATGCATGATGTTGCATACCTTGGTCCACGCTGGCAATATGAATAAACAAACAGTCTGAGGCAACAAACTCCAATCTCCTCCACGCTAGCAATAAACAAACAGTCTAAGGCAAAGAGGCTCTAAGCAATAAACAAATTTACAAACAGTCTGAGGCTGAGCTTGAGCACTCAGCAAACTCTCGTCTCCACGCTAGCTAGCGCCTACAAACTCCAAACTCCCGACTCTATCTCTTTCAACAGCGGCTGCAACAGAAGACAAGAATATAACTTGCAAACAATCCACGCTTTAATTGTTGAGTGAAATGGGATGGAGGGTGGGTATGTTTTATAGCGTTATAATTCGTTTAGGGCTAGATAGTTAGGTTTTAATTTATTTTCATAAAAAAATCAAAATTTAGCTATTTTTAGTCACGCAGAAGTGTTGTTCGTGTTTCATCAACTGGTCGACCGACTAGTTACAAGACCGGTCGGCTAAGGCTGGTTCAGCAATGAACCGACTGGTTTAGGTTTTGGGTTGGTCGGTTCATTGTTGAACCAGTTTCCAGTCCAGTTTAAGCCTTGATCCAAGCCGTTGAGGCCATTCGCTGGTCTGGCCGGTCGGTTCTGGTTCCGGCTCGGCCAGGCTTAAAAACACAGATATGGATTATTAGAAGGGAGAGGGAATTCCAGATATACCCAAGGGATAAAAGGAATATGTCCAAAATTGCTTAGAGGTGGTTCTCACAGTGAAATGTGGGCTAAACCGAAGTCGCAGGGGTCCGTACAACACTACACCAAACAAGGGTGTAGCCTGACAGGGCCCCACGGTCACTGCTTACTGGTTCCTGCTTCACTTGAGGACTTTGCCCACAACTTAGCAATTTCGACAAAATGCTAGATTTTCATTTGGGGGTCAATTAAAAGATGAGACTAATTACGAGTCACTCAGATCCTCTTTTCCGATACAACCAATTGATCAAACGAAGTTGCAGTTGAAGTAGATCATACGAGGATAAGAGCTCTGTAAATTTTTAAGAATTTTTGAACAAATTCTCTTGTTTATTAAAACCCCAAGAGTCTCTTTCAGGTATGTAAACCTCACTCGGGAAAGAAAGGGAGTTAGTTTGCCAAAAAAGGTAAAAAACAGTAAATGAAGTATTTTTTAATTAATCTACCACGTATCTCTTTCCCCCTTGTGGGATATACTCCGGAAAGCGTGGGGTAAGTATTTTTTTTCTTCCGAAATGAAAACCAACTAAACTATCAAAGAGAAAATAAACGGATCTAACTAAGCACACCAAACCTATCCCCGAATGGGGATTGAGTAGGCTTAATACAGCCCTCCCAATTACTTTTATTACAAGTACTACAATCACCTAAAAGCTCTTTTTTGGGACACCCATGATCTTTATCATTTAGATCAATGGATTTACAAGTTTCTTTCAATAAAAATGAAGGGAGAGAAAACGGATGAATAGTGGAGAAGGTAAGGAGTCTTCTTGCTTGCTCAAATCTTCAATTTTTGGGCAATGTTTCTCTCTACCTGTGCATTAAGTGACAAAAAAAAGCTAACAACAATTGTCAGAAGATGGTCCCAAACACTTTTAGAGTGTTTAAGAAAAACTACAAAAACTTAGAAAAAAAATTCTAAGTTAAAAAATTAAACAAAAATGTGAAATTTAACTAAGTAAGGCAAGCTAGGAAGCTTGCCTTCTTAGGATCTTTGTTTGCCTCTTTAAGGGATGGAAAGCACCAAATGATAGATAAAGAAAATGAAAGCACAAATCCTTCTTTGAGCACTTTAAGAATTTTAAAATTTAAGCTTTTGCAGAAAGAAAGATATGACAGCTAGATCTAAACTTTTTGATAAACTTTGAAAAAACAACTAGATCTAGACATTTAGATCTACTTATGATTTTTAAATGAATTATAGATATAAAGGAAACAAACTGTGACAAACGAGGAAACTTCTTCAGGATCTAGACGCAATAAGAACCAATGGTTAGCAAGGAAAGACAAGGGCAATGGAGTCATCCTCTTGGTGAAACCGGAGGGATGAAGTTCCTTTTCAATAATGCATGAGGAAGGTGAGAGCAAACAAGATCACAAAGATCCTCTTGACTTGGTCACTTGAAACACTTCAGAAACACTTGCAAGAGGGAATTAAACGCACCAGTGTTAACCAAAAAAGAAATTTAAAAATGCATACATTCAAGCAAGAATTGATAACATTTCATGGATCTCTTGTAAGATTAACAATAAGAAGCAAATTACTCAAATATTACTTCCTATTCTACTAGAATAAAAATTCCCTTCAAAGACTGGTACTATTCCAAACTACAAACAGGCAATGCAAAACATACAAGTTACCTCAATGAGTTATGAAGAAAACAACAACCAAACATCCAATGATCACACCAATGTAAGCCTCCAAAACCTTTCCTTTTTACTATTGCAAAAAGAAATATTACGTAACAACACAAGCAGAGGTTCGACCTTCTGATGCAAAACAATGGCAAACTGCCTTGTTTATATAGAGGAAGCCAACATAGGGGGGTGCATCCATGAGTGCGAGTTGAAGTCGATTTGTGGAGAAATAAGTGGATCTTGATCAGTGTTTTAGAAACCAGCCAAGTCCGAGTCCGAGTTGACCCTCGACCGAGCTAACTCGACCTGCAACTCAGCACGGTGGCCGATTTTATACTTAGTCGGTCGAGTTGGGTCCGAGTCGGCTGACTTAGGGTCCGAGTTGGCCAAGTCGGTTGAGTTGACCGAGTTGCAACCCGAGTCAGCCGAGTTAGCTATGGCAGACACCCACAAGAATGCAGACTCAAAATAACATGTTTATTTTTTATTTTTAAGATTTTTCTTATTCTAACCATAACCTGAGGCCATAAGATGACCCCCTGCCCCTCTATTTGCCTCACACTTCTGCTATAACATTTTTGTGAGCATCTGGCATTATTGTTGGTTAGATTCATGGAGGCTTGGAGGAGCATCCAACTGTGAAACAATCAACATGATTGGAGGAATTGGACTGTTGGAGACCGGTTTTCTGTTACCTAGATGTATGTTCGCTTCCAGCTGGACATTGTTTCTTTTTTCTCATTAAATTGACAAATATCAGTCCTGTTTTCTATTGTTTGCTGCCAAAATAATAATAAAAAAATTATTTTTTCTTTGCATGTTTAGATTTGCTTTGCATTTAGATTCTAGATTGGCCCCAAAAGGAAAAGATCATGCATGGATCCATGCTGATGTCATTGAAGGGAAAATGTATTGCAAGTGTTGCAAGACATGGATTAAAGGAGGGGGCATTAATAGATTTAAACAACAGTTGGTTGCTGTTAGAGGAAATATTACCCCATGGGACGCTGATTTAGAGTTTATTGGTGAGATTAGGTTGGAATTGCAACATGAATTTGAAGAAGAGAAGGATAAACAAAAAGAGATGTATGATCATTGACATATGATGTAGTGGCATCATAGCATGTGGTTTTTTGGACTCTACAAGCCATTTAGGCCTCATTGATTATGTTTTTTGTTCTAGATATGTATTGCACAGTACACTCGATGTCATTTTGATATATTCACACCTATATGGTATATGCATGAGTAGACGTTGGATATTTTGTCTCTAATGCTTTGCAAGCATGGATTAAAATCTTTAAAATATTGTTTTTCTTTAAAATTTAATATGCTATGTATTTTTTGAGTAATCCGAGTCATTAAATTCAAATCGGCCGAGTCATTACCGATTCCGAGTCCGAGTCC
The DNA here is from genome assembly GCA_001517045.1 of Pseudotsuga menziesii. Classification (NCBI taxonomy): domain Eukaryota; kingdom Viridiplantae; phylum Streptophyta; class Pinopsida; order Pinales; family Pinaceae; genus Pseudotsuga; species Pseudotsuga menziesii. Next base: position 882,550 of record LPNX011002641.1, on the reverse strand, counting down.
GAGTTGACCATTGACTGATTCCGAGTCTGAGTTTTAAAACATTGATCTTGATAGAGTTCAATAAGAGGGAATGGCGTTGTCACACATATAGTAGCTAACTACTATTGTTTCTGGGAAGTACTAATCAGTTCTTTGAACCAGTCCTTACTATGAGATCAGCAGATGATGAGCCACCAGTTGATGATCTCCCACTTTCAGCAGATCCAGAGAATCAAGATTGACCAGTTCTATGGCATGACTGAGCCTCATGACCCAACATTCGATGATTGAGTTAGCCATTTTTATGACCCAGAGCAGAGATTATTACATTGCCCATGATATATAATAGCAACTGTTGTCTTAGTGCCCTTCAGATTGTTCAGATCCAGTTCAAGTATATGACCCAAGTGATATTATAGGCTTGTGCATATGGAATTTGATGTTGCTCTATTGCCTATTTTAGCAGTGAGACTTAGTTGATAGTGGTTGTATGTTGGCAATACTTTATTTTGGTTTTACTTGGAATCTAAAGTATAAATAATTTAGTTGTTATGTTTAATAGATACCTTTGTATACCCATTGGTCATGCCCTACTTGTAGTACGGATTTGGTCATTTCCCTTTACGGACACAGCTTGCTAGTCTTGGCACCATCTTCATTGTCTCCGTCCATCTGATGCCTTCCCTTGTTGTTGATTAACCTTGACTTGTAACTTGACTAGTTACATTTAGGATTTCCCCCACCTTCACCTCTATGTTGGAATAGGTCTCCATGTTTAAATTGTGTCTCGATGTTGGTTATGTCATTCTTATCACAAGGATGGTCTACCTCTAGGTCTTGAACACAAGTGGTTACTAAAGAGTGTCTTTAGACACTAAGGCATCAGAGCTTAAAGTTATTCTAAATTGATGCCCTACCAGCAAAACAAAAGTGTCTTTAGACACTATTGCAAATAAAGTATAAATGTTATAAAATAGTCAGTGGCCAAAAGATGAGCACTCATTCATTGTATGATGTAAGGTTCATTTGCCTCCACAAGGGAAACAAGGTGAGGAAAACCCGTCGGGGCTATGGATGCTCGTTGGCTACGGGGCTAGGCCTTAGTCATTTTCTGGAGCCTAGAAGGCTTTCCAGGGCACCTACCTTTCTAGGTTGGCTATTACCTTGTGTTAAAGTGAAATAAATGTTCTAAAAGTTTATGTCTAGAGGATGAGCAGTCATTCATTGTATAATGTACGGCTCATTTGCCCCCACAGGCCAACAGGGTGGGACTGGCCCACAAGGATCATGTCTTTGTCATTTTTTGGAAGCCCAGAAGGCTTACCCAGGCACCTACCTCTAGAGGTTAACTAGTGTATATTGTTGTGCAAACTTCTTAAATTGATGAAGGTTGCTTTTCTAGAGTCTAGTGGAGCCTACTCATCATTCCACCCATTTGTGAGACACAGACATTCCCTATTGTTCACCTAGTCCAACTTATGTGTTGTGTGGATTCCCTTTTTCCTTCATCCTAGATGTACAGTGTCAAGTATCAAGTCCTTCCCTTGGCCTTGCCTGGTTTCTTTCACCTTCACCCTTGACTAGCAAAATGGCTAAATCCATAAACGTGTATACATTGTAGGTTCTTGTTTAGAGCAACTAATCATTTTGATTTAAATATATTATTTATATATACATTGTTCTTATAATCGCCAGCAGAAGCTACTTGTACTTGAGTCTCATTGTTAACATCGATAGTCGAGCCTGCATATCCATTTTGTACTTTGCAATATCAGAGTTTAGCACTTGGGTCGTTATTTGATCATTCTTGACTTGGTCCAGGATGAGTTATGAACGATGATTGTGGATGATGATTATATATGGTCTATCAGTGTTCATCAGACATATTCATGCTTCAGATGGTGGTTTACTATGATGGATTGTATTATTTTCATAATTATTAGCATTTACGGTATTTATTATTTTTATTGTTCTGATATGGATGGGGCCTCTAACGTACATTTGTGATGGACATATGGTGTATGAGTACTCTTTCATAGTTGATTTGGACATTATGAGTCCATTGGTGCAATTGGTTTTCAGTTTCGGACAGTTACAAGAGAGATATGGGTCTTTCAGGCATTTTGCAGTAGATTTGCCCTGGGAAATTAAAAATAAAACACAGTACAAATGATGGTGAGTTTTCCTAGGGCACAAGAGGGAATCATGGGGTGCAACCAGTAGATTGTACCATATTACTATCGAGCCAAACCCATCCATGCAGTCAGTTGGCTTCATATTTTGGTCCTCGGTGAGATATTGGTAGTATTATGTTCCTAAGGCAGCAATTTTATGATGAAAAATGGCTAACGAGGCAATCGATTTGGGAAAATGAGGCAAAGAAATGGCATGGAATTGGTCTGAGGCACATTGTTGGGGTCACCTTCATCATCCGGCATCAGCTTTACTCTACATGGGGTCCACACGTCCTTGCTTTCTTCACTTGGAAGGCGTTTTGATGTATTTTTTAGGGGGGCGTCCTAGTAATTTTGATCACTTCATGATATTATTGACAATCATACCTTGTTATTGTGCCATGGGGACATGCTAGTGAAGGATATTATAACCTCCTACCCACACCATGTGCTATCTTATGATTATTGGTTATCTTTATGTGGTGTGCCCCTCCTTGAGCTTTCTAGTGGTGCACCCCCCTTCTATTATTGAGTTGATCCATGTATGATGTATTCAGCTAATCTTAGTCGTAGATTAGATTAATTTTATCTTTTAATCGTGACCCTTTATCTTTTTGGATCTAGGTTTTATGTACTTGAGAGATCTATATATTGAGATGCTCTCTCATTTTTAAAGGGGACTTTTGGCTCTTGAGCTCTTGGAATAATAAAATATTTCTGCGAAACCCTCGGAAGCTTTGTCGAATGTTTTGTATGAAGATTGGAAAGTTTTATTCTCTTTAGCATTCTTGGGGTTCTATGCATTTCTAATAATTTTTTCAGGGTGTCATCCACTAATGAATATGGTTGTCTATGATTGTCATTGATGACAACACTAATGACAAAGGTGAAGTGTGATGACATGACATGAATCCAAAGCAAGCAAGTGTGTGGATGGCAAGAGATGACAAAGCACAAGGACAATGGATGTGGGCATTGAAGCCATTGAAACACCTAATGAGTCAAATGACCCATACTGTGGTCATTTGAAGATGACTTAGAAAAGGAAAACAAGGAGAGCAACAATGACAAGTGGGCCAAATGATGGCATGCTTGACTGGATAATCGTGACATTCCATGTGCTAACTTGAACCATAAAGACAGAATCGATGCACATGTTACTTCTTGTTTGATGATGAAGCTAAACATGATGAATGGTGGCACTTTTAAACAACAAGTGATCCCAAAAGAAAGAAAAGTCGGCTTGCGAAGAGGAACACTTATAAATAAGTAAATCCAATGACAAGTCGGCTCAATAAATAATTTTAAATTTAAAAATTAAATTTAAGTATGTCGGCTCCATAATATTGAAATGGAAACGAGTATAAATACCCTATGAAGAAGCTCTCAAACCAATGAATTAGATGAACACAAATGAGCTCGCAGCTGTGATTTGAACCGAGGAAAATTCGAGTGCATCAGTTAGGAGCAGTCCCGAGATAGTAGACTAACAGACTCGAATTTAGCAGCAGTAGCAGACAATGGACTGTTGATAATTCGGGGCAGCAACAAAAGTTTGCAGCATCATACACAGACCCGAATTCTGGATCAGTTCCTGAGGAGGATCAAACTCGTTATAGATGAAGTGTTAAGCAGAGACTTAAAAAGTCATGAGCTGGCTTTAATGACTTATAGAATCTTTGGTGAGAATTCGTCTTTCGCAATTTGCGGATTGCTACTTCATTCCGCATTGCGGATTGCGGATTGCGGATTGTGGGTCTGCATTTCAACTTTTCTCGAAATTGCTTCCGCAATTTGTGGATTGCGGATTGTGGCTTCCTTCCGATTGCGGATTATAGATGTGCCTCCCAACTTTTCCAAAACGGGCTTCCGCAACTCCTGTGAACCATCGATTGCTTTGCGGAATCCACCTTGTCCATTGATCTACGATCTTATTCGTCCAACCTCTGCTAAATACGCTTCCTGCAACTCCACGATTCTACGTTGATTGATCGGACTTCGCCAAACTTGATCCCCTCGTTGAATCATCACTTCCTTTGCCTTGCCATCATGTCCTTGGTTGTTCCTTTGTCATTTCTGAACTCTTTTGACATCAATAACAACTTCATTCAACATTTTCCCCCTTTGGCATTAATGGAAACAGCAAAACATTCGCAACCTTTGACAACGATGACAAAGATCTCCTTCCGACAGCTCCCACTGTCAACATATCTCCCCCTAACATGCAACCTTTTCTCCTTTTTATTCACTGTAAGGAAATTACACCCAACTTATACCTAAGATGCTCAAATGCTTCTTTGGGTAGCGGCTTAGTGAATATATCAGCAATCTGTTCTTTAGTATCAATATATTCCAATTTGACAACCTTCTATGACACTTGGTCTTTTAGAAAATGATATTTTATTGGAATATGTTTTGTTTTGGAGTGCATTACGAGATTTTTTTATATGTTTATGGCACTAGTATTGTAACAATTTATCACTATTGGGTCTTCATATTTTACAAGTAAATCTTCCAATGTTTGTTTCATCCAAATGACTTGTGTACAACATTATGCAGCAGCAATATACTCGGCTTTTACTATAGATAGTGAAATGGAAGACTGCTTTTTGCTTAGCCATGACACCAAGCAACCTCCTAAGTGGAATGCTGCTCCACTAGTGCTTTTTCTGTCATCAATAGTTCCTACCCAATCTGCATCAGTGAATGCTTTTAGAGTGAAGTTATTGCCTTTTGGATACCATAATACATAATCCACAATACCTTTTAGATATCTAATACTTAATTTTACTGCAGCCACATGTGTTTCTTTTGGGGATGATTGGAATCTGGCAACCAATCCTACAGCCTGCATTACATCGCGTCTTGTAGCTGTTACATATAATAAACTACCAATCATTGACCTATACATAGTATGATCTACTTCTAAAGATTCATCATCCTTGCTCAATTTATAACCAGTGACCATAGGAGTACTAACAAGTTTGGATTCTTCCATTTTGAACTTTTTCAACATCTCTTTGATATACTTAGTTTGAGAGATGAAAATCCTTTTTTCTGATTGAGATACTTGTAACCCTAGAAAGAGTGTCAACTCTCCTAACATCGACATTTCAAATTCCTTCTTCATTTCTGAAGCAAAGTTTACACTCAGAATTTGTAGATCACTTCCAAATATGATATCGTCTAGGTAGAACCACAACAATGATCATATTTTTGTTTTCAAACCTTATGTATAAATTACTGTTAGTGGCCCCTCTTCCATATCCTTGTTGCTTTAAATACTTGTCAAGTCTTGAGAACCATGCTCTTGGAGCTTGCTTAAGGCCACAGAGTGCCTTCTTAAGTTTGCAAACATAATTTCTCTTTTCTGCTAAGAGAAAACCTTCAGGCTGCTCAATATAGACTTCTTCTTCACGTTCTCCATTAAGAAATGCAGATTTTACATCCATTTGGTACAATTTGAAGTTTTTGTAGCATGCAAAAGCTAAAAACATCCTAATGGCTTTAAGCCTTGCCACAGGTGCAAAAGTTTTTGTTATCACATATACATTTGCAGCCAGGCTTCCATGATGTAACATGCAGACTTGTCTCTTATTCTATTCCGAGCTACTTTTTACATAGGGTAATAGCGTGGATCTTTACAGCTTCATTTCATTTCAGAGCCTTGTTCATCAAATTTCCCTTGCCAGTACTGAGATTCAAGAGTCCATTGAGATGCTTTTGGTGATCATCTAGTTCATTCTAGCAAAGCAGCAGATCAAAGTTGGCACAAATAGTTATAGAGGGGCTTATCAGACGGAGAAAGGTATATTTGGTGAGATCAAGTATACACCTCCTTGGTTTGATTTTGCTCTATGATGTATGTCAAATACCTATGCTTATCATGTTAGGATGATTATGGTGACCTATGCTTATATATATTATGCTTTAAACTGTGTTATGATTAATTAAGGAATTTGATGTAAAGACTGTTGCTTATGCCATGCTTGTACAAATTGTAAACCTTGGTGCTAGGGTGGTTCCATGTCATTTGTCCCCGTCCATCCAGTTCATCTACCTTGAGTTTTGTCCCATGACTTAGACTGATTGAGACTTGTGAGATTGAAAATCCTTTACCCATTGTGACCCCTATGTATGATAGACTCCATGTTGTTTTGTGTCTCTGGTTATAAAGTATGTGGCTTGGCCAGTGTGGCTGGGTTCACAAGGTAGTTCTCCTTTAGTCCTCAAAGAAAGTGCTCCACCATAACAATGTTGCTAAACACTAAAGCATCGAAACGCATAAAAGCTATATCTAAAGGATGCAAAAGTTAAATGTTTAAAAGTAGTCAGTGGCCAAGAGTTTAAGCACTCATTCCTTGTATAATGTAAGGCTCAATCTGCCCTCTTCAGGGGCTACAAGGAGAGGCAAACCCGTCGAGGCTATGGACTGCTCACTGGCAACGGGGCTAGGCCTTACTCATTTATTGGAGCCCAGAAGGATTTCCAGGGCACCTGCTCTTATAGAATAGCTACTCCCTTGTGAAATGTAAAGTGTTTTGAAAAGGTTAATGGTCAAAGGATGAGCACTCACTCCTTGTATAGTATTCGGCTCATGTGCCCCCACAGAGCATCAAGGTGAGACTAGCTTGCAAAAGCTGGGTCTTTGTCACTACTGGAGTCCAGAAGGCTTCCAAGGCACCTTCCTTTGAAGGTTGACCTATGTTGCAACTAGAGTGCAAAGGGAAAACTTGTTAGAGTCTAAGGGAAACGTATCCAAGTACTTTATCCATTTGTGAGACACCTCCATCCCCTATTGCTATCTATCATACATATGTCACCTTGGTAGAGTGTATTATGCATCATTCAAATAGATCACTCGGTTAAAGTCGGTTGAAAGTCATTTCCCTTTCCCCAAACCTTTTTCTTCTATCTTCACCCATCTGTAGCACATTGTTTACACTTTATAAGTATGGCATGAACAATCAGACTTCCAAAAAGTTACAAGATTTCTCAGAAGCATAGGTACGTCTTATTATTATTATTATCGACCACCATGATTGTGAATAACTTATTTGTATTAATTCTTGCACATGATATAGGAACTAGGAATCAAAATCATCAAAGAATAATTAACAAATACTCATGAATTGGAAATAACTAGATTACCA
>LPNX011002641.1:836073-873177 GCA_001517045.1 Pseudotsuga menziesii | reverse complement strand
TTTTTATTCTAATTTCTATTGAATATTTGTAAATGTTCTAGTTTCTAAATATTTTTGGATCTATGTCTATATTTTTAAATTTTAATATATATTTAAAAAAAAATATATATATATATATATATGTATATAAAACGTATCCTACGTGTCCTGATTCTGGGGTCACCGTGCCCGTGTCGGACACCTCGAATCCCCGTGTCCTTCGTGTCCCGTGTCCCCGTGTCAGGTGACTTAGGTTATATCTTATATTATGAAGTTGTAAAGTGGCCTAGGGTGAATTAAGCCCCTAATTGACCCCTCTCATGTATTGCTATGTCATATTTTATGTTATATTGTGAGTTTGACTTGGGATAGGCGTCCTTGAGCAAAGTGCGCCCCCATGTTGACTTGGTCACTTGATCCATGTATTGATCTTGATATTTTTTATCTCCACTGTCGAAGTTGTTTTAATCTCAACCGTCGAATGATAATTGGTTAGAATGTGGCCACACTCTCTAGCTATTTAAGAGAGGTGACCCCCCCCCCAATTATAATTCATGAGCTTCGGCACAGGAATTTGAATAAAGGGAATTTTGTCTGGAATTATTCTTCAGTGTATCTTAAGGATGTTTTGATGATATGATGATTGGCATTGCTACTCTTCTATACTAAGCTTTATTCGGGATACATCTTGCATTTTTTCTTTACCCATCCCATCTGCAGGAAAAGGAGGCGCCCTAGGAGAGAGGGGGCGTTTTTTGTGGGGAAACTCACCTTCGTCTTGGCTCCTGGGTGTTCAGTTCGGGGAGTATCTTGTTCTTTATGATTTTTGTATTCCCTTTCTTTTCTGTATTCTGCAAATCTCGTTCATTTGTCTGATAATTTGATTTTTCTCTGATCTGGCAGGTTGAAGGAGGTGCTAGGGTGACTGGCTGTGGCACAATAACAACAAGATCTTCCTCGGAAAAGTTCATTTCGACGAGAAAGTGGCAATCTTCATCGTTTCTCAACTCATCTGCATGATCCAGGTATTTCTCGCAGGTAAGTTCTTCCTTTATTTTCTGTATCTTCATTGTTCACCATCTCTTATATTAAAACCCTCATTTCGTAGATCTATAGGTTCTAGCTTGCGGCGAGCTATAAAACTTAAAAACCACTTTGGAATAAACATAAAACCCCTAAGTTTAAATTTTCATCACAATCGAACTCCATTTTCCCATCCAAAGCACTGGCCTGCTACTTAGGGAAAAACGCCCCCCTTGGGGGAAGTAGGTGTTTCACAAACCGCAAACTTGGTATTGTTGGTTTCAGTCTTATTCGCTTAATCTTACATCCAGCAATCACTTTGAGTATCTAATTTTATTAAATTAGACCATTTTGCCTTAGATCCCATTTTTCTGATTAAAACCCGAAGGTAAAATTGGGGCTTTTCACCTGAATGCTCGAAATCTCTTGGTAATTGTTCTAAACTCTAATTAACCATCCTATTAACAGATTCCACAAAGTTTCCCACGATCATCTACTCATTTTCCTTATTTTAGGGTGTCTTGGTCATAGGGACGCCCCTTGAGCTCTGTACTTCAACTGAGTCTAAAGTGTCGGTATCCTTAACTGGTGGGACATCCGAGTTCTTTCGTAGGTCTTGGATATCGAAGGTCGCGACTTTAGTTGCCTTTCCTCTGTCGTCCTGAATAGGATCACCTCACGGGGCAACTACAAGATTCGTAATAACAGTTTCATCAAAGTCAACACCTTCTGCTTGAACATATCCCTTGCATACTAATCTGGCCTTGTTTCTTGTCACATGACCATGCTCATTGAACTTGTTTTTAAAAATCCATTTGGTTCTAATAAGATTCATGCCATTAGTTCTTGGGACAATTTCCCAAGTTTGGTTCTTCTCTATTTGATCTAGTTCTTCATTCATAGCATTGATCCAATCCTCACTTTTCAAGCTTCTTTAAATGTTTTGGGTTCTATTATCGAAAGTAGTGCTTGTTCTTCATCATACAATAATCTTCTTCTTGTGTTAACTCCTAAATTTTTGTCAGCAATTATTTGGCTTTCAGGATGATTTTTTTGAACCCACCTAGATGGTGTCTTTGTGTCTGATCTTGGAGAGTCTTCATTCTCACTTTCATGTGATTCTTCTTTCTCTAGTTCCTCCTCTTCTTCTTCTTCAGACATATCCTCTTCTTGTGAAATTTCTTCTTTTTCTTTATACTCTATTTCTTCAACATCCAAACTTTCTAGGATTTATATTCTTCTTGGTTTAGTATCATCAACAGTTACAATTACACTTTCTATGATCTTGTGCAACCTTAGATTATAACATATGTATGCCTTTTTGGTGGAGGAATATCCAAGAAATATGCCTTCATCTGTTCTAGAATCAAACTTTCCTAGATTATCATCATCTCATTTATGTAGCATTTACTTCCAAAAACTCTAAAATATTTAACTAAGGCTGGTCTTCCAAACCATAGTTCATAAGGAGACTTGTCACCATTCACTCTGACCTGTCCTCTGTTTTCTACATAGACAGTTGTATATACTGCTTCTCTCCAATAGCCATCAGGAAGTTTTGCTTCATTAAGCATAGTTCGGGCTGCTTCTTGGACTGTCTTGTTCTTTCTCTCAACAACTCCATTTTGCTGAGGAGTTTTTGCTGCTGAAAACTACCTCTTGATTCCATGAGTTTAACAAAACTCATTGAATTCATTCGAGATGAATTCTCCACCATTATAAGATCTTAGACATTTAATCTTGCGATTTGCTTCATTTTCAACAAGTGCTTTGAAGGCTTTGAACTTCATAAAGGCTTCTAATTTTTCTTTAAGAAATGCCACCCAAGTCATCCTTGTATAATCATCGATTAATAATATAAAGTAATAGTCACCTTGAAAGCTTTTAGTCCTTGTTGGTCCACAAAGATCAATATGAATTATTTCTAATGGCGGAGAGGTTTTTATGTTCTTTGACCTTGAAGCTTGTTCTTGTTTGCTTCTCATGAAGACAATGTCTACAAGCTTTTTTTGGTGGTTTTATGATTTTTGGCAAGTTCCTTACAGCTCCCTTCTTACTAACTTTTACAAGATTGTCAAACCTCAAGTGCCCCATCCTTCTATGCCATAGCAAACTTTCATCAATTTGACTCATATAACATTGTTCTTCATTTTCTAGAATATACACATTGCTTGGAGTTCTCACAGCAGTCCCAACACGTTTTCCTGAATCTTTTCTTCTGATTTCACACTTCTTGGAATCGTATATACATACGTGTCCTTGATCACATGTTTCGCTCACATTTAAAAGATCAGGTTTTAAGTTCTTTACAAGCAAGAAATTTTCAACTTTCATCTTGTCTCTGAGAGCCACTGTACCCTTACCAATTATTTAAAGGATAGATTATCTCCAAAAGTGGCGTTTCCTTTTTTATAAACTTATTTGGGTTTCTTGTCATGTGTTTTGAGCATCCACAAGTCATAGATTTTGTTTTTTTATTGCACATAGAGCTATTTAACATTCCACGTCGTCCTTTTTCTTCCAAACCTTCCTTTCCTCATTGCCTTGATATTTTGTTGTGTCATTCTCTATAGGAATCACTAGTTTACAATTCTAAAAATGTGTCCTTGACTACCACATTTGTAACATTCTATACTAAAACTTTGTAGAGGAGCAAAAGAATTATAGTTTCTTACTTTTGAATTGCTTTTAGTAACATTCTTCTTATAAAAAGGAGTTTGTGATGTAATGTCTTTCCTAATAGGAACCATTAGTTTACGGTTTCTAGCTATATGACCAAAGTTGTTATAGGCATAACAACTTCCCAAAAAGAGTTGTTGATGTCTACTTGGCACATTATTTATCTGTCTTTTATTCTGAGGGAGAGCAGATTTTTTACTGTATTCTTTTACAACTGGTCTCATCAATGCATCAACATAACTTCTTTTATTTCTTTCTTTATTTATGAAGGAAGATTGTTTTGTCTTCATTCCATTGTCAAAACCTATCCAGTTTTGTTACTGGATGATCTTTGACAACTTAGGATTTTATCCAGAGTTTCTGAACTGCTTTTAAACTTTGAATGAAGGGATTCATTTGTCTTCTTTCTAAGCAAAATCAATTCAGCTTCGAACTTTTCTAATTCTTGCTCTCTTTTCTTGAGTTGTTGTTCTAGATTGTTTTCAGCCTTTTTGGCTTCTCGAAACTGATTTTTTAAGTCAGCAATAAATCTTTCTGCATCATTGTTTTTCTCTTCAAATTCAGTCATATGAATTTTTTATTTTTTGTACATCCTTTTATACTTCCCTAATTCTTCAAGAGCACTTACAAGCTCTCCTTCAAGATCTATTACACCTTCTACTTCTTCTTCAAAGATTTCGTTCTCTAATCCCATGAATAGTACTTCAGCATCTTCATCTTCACTAGACTCATTTGAGTAGTTATCATCCATGGAATAAAAGGTCTTCTTTTTGTTTTTCTTCTTAAAGAACCTTTTGTTCCTTTTCTAATCTTCAGGGCACTCCTCATCACCTTCTTGTTTGGGATAAGGGCATTTGGAAGCATAGTGACCAATTTCCCCACAATTAAAACATTTAAAGAGTAATTTCCCTTTGTACTTACCAGTACCTCTTTTAAGATTTTTAACAAGAATTGCTTCTTCATCATCAAAGTCTTCTTATTGACTCTTTGTCTTAGATTTCTTAGCTACCTTAGATTCTTTAAAGGTTGCTTCCTTCTTTTGAGAATTATCTTGCCCAATTCTCATTTCATAAGCTATGAGGATCCCATATACTTCTTCCATGGTGAGTTTGTCAAGATCTTCTCTATCTTCTAGGGTGGAAATCTTCGGATTGTAGATCATTGGAAGTGATATTAGTATTTTTTCAACTACCTCATTTTCTTTCAATTCTACTCCTAGCCCTTGAATTGCATTAACAATTTCATCAATTTTCTCAAAGTATTCTGAAATGTTTTCTTCTTCCTTTATTTTTAGACTTTCAAACTAAGTTTTAAAAGTCTGGTGTTTGGCCCTTTTTACCTTGATGTATCCTTCATAGATGGTCTGTAATTTGTCCCAGATCTCCTTAGTTGTTTTGCAATGCATTACTTTGGCAAAGACTGTTCTGGTTAATCCAACCAAGATTGCATTAACAGCTTTAGCATTTTATCCAAATTGTTTTATTCCTTCAAGATCTGTGGGAGGAGTTTTTGGATGTATATACCCTGTCTGTACAAACAGCCAAACATCTAGTCCAATAGACATTATATAGCTTCTCATCCTAATGCTCCAAAAAGCATAATCTTCTCCATTGAATATTGGAACCTTGGAGGACGACTTTACTTGTTGATCCATAGTGATAAAAGATCTCTCTTCAAGTGTTTAAACTTTTAGCGAAAAGCCTGCTCTGATACAAATTGTTGGAATATCAAGCAATACTGAGAGGGGGGGGGCGTGAATCAGTATTAATCAATCTATTTAAAAAAATTATCGCTTAAAACAAAATCAACAATAAAACATAACACACAATATAATCATGGAAGCTCAATTGGGAAAACCACCAACTCTTTCTATACTGCAAAATTATATTTACAAATAAATTATGCCTGCTACTACAGACAAGGATGCTACAACACCCTATTTACCAGCAACTACTGGAAGGAGGCTACGACCCTCTAGTTTATCAGCTACTACTGAAAAGATGCTACAACACCCTATTTACCAGCTACCACTAGAAGGAGGCTACGACCCCCCTTGCAGGTCAATTTCCTGCCGTAACGCCTCCCAACCGCCCTTATATGATATTTTGATCTCTGACTACTCTACACCGATCGATCTCCCAATTGAATGTACAGAGACACTTATTTGAAAGTTTAAAACATTGTTTATATACCCTCAAACGCATCGCTTCATCTAACAGTCACCTATCTTCATCGTGACTCTTCACAAACAACAAACCAATTCGAAATTAACTCTTTGTTTATCATTTTTAAACTTTGTTTAATTTATCAGTCACGACCTTCCACAGTCGCGTTTCCGCAACAGACTTTTCCGCATTTTACCTTCCGCAATTAACTTCCCAAAATTGCGGATTGCGGACAATTACCTTTCCGCAAATTCCTTCCCGCCACGACCTTTTCACAATTAGATTTCTGAACCGACCTTTCCGCAATTTGCGGGAACTCATTCTTTCTGCAATTGCGGGTTGTGAATTTGCATTTTGAATTTTCTCGAAATTGCTTCTGCGGTTGCCTTTCTGCAACGTTCTTTCCGCGATCGAAAACTCCTTCCTTCCGCAATTACGGAGTGCGGATTGCGGATTGCGGGTATGCATTTCGACTTCTCTCGAAACTGCTTTCGCAATTACCTTTCCGCAATTGAAAACTCCTTCCTTCCGCAATTGCGAATTGCGGAATGCGGGTATGCATTTTGACTTCTCTAAAAACTTCTTCTGCAATTTGCGGATTGCAGCGTCCTTTCGCATTGCGGATTGCAAGTTTGCATTTTGACTTTTCTCGAAATTGCTTGCGCAATTCATTTCCGCAAGACTTCTTCTGCAACTTGCGGATTGCGGATGTGCCTCCCAACTTTTCCGAAATGGGCTTCCGCAACTTTTGTGAACCGTCGATTGCTTTGCGGAATCCACGTCATTCGTTGATCTACGATCTTAGTCGTGCAACCTCTGCTAAATAAGTTTCTTGCAACTCCACGATTCTGCGTTGATTGATCGGACTTCGCCGGACTTGATCCCCTCGTTGGATCATCGCTTCCTTGGTTATTCCTTTGTCATTTCTGAACTCTTTTGACATCAATGACAATCTTCATTCAACACCATTTTGGGAGGGTCACATTTCCAAGCGTTCCTATTTCCGAAACTTATACACATTTCGTGCAAATTAGAAGGAGAGCCAACCTAAAGTTGAAGAGGGTGTTATAGAGGTGACAGTGGGTAGCCCCTCCTAGTTACCGTTGGGTTAGCATTGTTCTTTTGGGCCTTATTTCCACGTTGGGCCTTGTTGTTCTTCACGATGTGTAGAACAATGTGAAGTGGTTGAGAACTATGCTTCCAAAGTTTTAACCCAAAAAAATTTTAACCTCAAACAGGTTCTAGAAGTTTTTGGCCCCCAAATCACCAAAGTGGGGCCTTACAAGCCAAAACCTCCAATTTTTGCACCGAAAAAGTACCAAAATAGATGACAAAGTCTTTAATGATCCAGTTTGGATCAATAGACCTCTTTATTTAAGTATACCACAAAAGTGATAGTGTTATAGATTTCCAGTAGAAAACCAGCTTAACAGAAATTTTCAATCTCCAAAAGATTGAAACTCCTGATTTACAATTTTCTTCAGGGACTAACATGTTCCTTTTGTAATGTCTTCAGTCATGAAAGCTTTGTCCTGCCAATTAAAAAGAATTGCTAAGAGGTCCAAGACGAAAATCAAGATAATACCTGTACTTTTATATCGAGATTTCCTGGAGGAACCCCTCGACTTCCACTAGCACCAGCTCTTGGCACTCTGATTATATCTCCTGATTCAATCCCTGATTTTACAACAGAAAAAAGACATGTAACTATGAAGACTTCCAACAGGGCTCCTCTGGAATTTGAATTGAAACAATGGACACTCTGAAATGCTCTAGAAATGTTTTCTTGTAATCAAACTTGTGATATATTTTGCTAAAAAAAGGATCCAGCACACAACTAAATAAAACACATTTCAAAGCACTGAAATCCAGAAAACAGTTTTTTCTGCATTTGTATTTTGAATTCTGAGAAAGCAGCACAATCATGCCAGCTTGTTCAATACATATATAAAAGCGTGTATGCAAGTACATGGACCAAGGAAACTTCCACCATCTCAATACTAGATAGGCCAAACAATTTTGGGCATTTGTTTACTTAATTTCAGAAATATATAATTATTAATAATTGTTTAAATAGTAGGTACAATCAAGAGATAGAACTTACAAAACCAACTAGAGCTTGCCTTTAAGATATAAATGCAAAAGATTGTAAATAAATATTAATAAGGTTTGTGTAATGATCAAAACTAGTAGGACGAACTTTAGACATTTTGAGTTCAAAAATACATGTTAGAATAGTCAATGTGTTATAACTTATAAATTAGTCCAAGACATTTTTATTTAGTCTATAGTTAAGTAGATAAGAAAAGTCGCTTAAGGTTGACTAACATCATTAAACTCATAACTTTGACACTGTGGTTTAAAATAAACACAAGTTTAATAGTGGGTTCAAATAAACACAGGTTTTACACAAAGAATATTATAATCACCTGCTGGGATATTAACATCAATCTCTTTAAGTCCTCTAACAGTTCCAGAACCTTTGCAGGTGTAACACGATCCCTACATTGAAATTTGAAAATATACAAAATTAGAGGATAGAATGGAAAATTCATTTGCATAAACAAAATCTGTTCAAACATATAAATTCAGCAATAACATAATGTAGTCTTCAGAACCCTGCCTTCACAACACGGCCTACTCCTTTACATTTCACACATGTTGATGTAAATGGGGGAATCGTAACCTGCAGAGTAAACCACTTAGAGGGCAAGAAAACACAGAACAAGTATAATCAAAGCAATCAAGATTGTGAAGAAAAAGTATACAAAACATGACTGCTACGTCCTATGGAACTCTAATACATCTGGTGTAAACTTCCACTAGTGATAAATTCTCTCTGAAGGGATTCAAAGCAAAGTGTTCATACTTTTCCGACACCTTTGCAAGTTCGACATATCTCTGGATTTACTCCCGGTGGATAGCCACTTCCCTCTGCATTTAACAAAAGAAGCTGTCAAGAAATGTCCAGAAAACACATGGCAAGAGAGAAAAAATAGAGAATAACAGATTCATAACTTTCACATTGCATCGATCTCAAGGCTTCTATCTATCAAAGCATTACAAATAATGAAACAAGTACCAAGCTTATGATATCTCATCCATTGATTAATTCCATAGCCACTTCAACTACTAAATTACTTAGCTTTACCCAACAACTCCAAACTGTATTTATTATGAAATAATGAATTCAAGCAGAAGGGTTGATTCCAAAGCCACTTCAACTACTAAATTACTAAACTTTATCAAAAGATGCCAAACTGTGACTTTGACCGTATAGATATGCCCCTCATAGGGCAGCAGCTTAACCGTAGAGATTCTATAAGTACATCAAAAAAATGCTTGTACTACTATTGTTTATAAGAAAAATTATATTTAGCATTGAACCAGCTCAACTATTTAAGGCCAGTTGTATAGGATAATCAATTATTCAATACACAGACTGCAAATAGCCTTAATTTCATCACTAAGTAAGGGTAATGGTGAAAGTGGAAAGGGGGAGGGAGTGTAATCGGGGTAAAAATAATTCAATATACAAAGACTCCGTCTAACGTAAGCTGTCTATAAGAAGGTAAGGTGCCCCGTATCTAAACAGGTATTCTGCCCTCCTAAGGTAAGCAGCGCACCTAGGTAAGTAATAGAAAGATATCTAAGAAAGGAAAAAGTTGTGAGTAAGAATATAGTTCCGAACACGGATCGAAGTGGAAGAGGAAACTAATAAAAAGGTAAGTAAAAAGGCGTGATAGGATCTTTGCGAATAAAAAAAAAAAGAAAAAGCAAAGGAAAATCTTTTTTTATTTGAAGTTTATGTTGTGAAGAAGGGAATACTTGTTTTGATTACTTGCCCCATTATTTGCGAGGATCGCTACTTGCCCACATATTTTTATTTTTTTTGCGCTTGCTTAGGGAGCACTGTTTGAGCTGACGCAGAGCCGGGACACTGCAGGATACATTGTTGTGAGCTGCCGATAGTACCGCCCCCCCCCACCCAATAATAAATAAATAAAAGCGCTGTTGAAAGAGGAATTTGAAAGAGCCCTGTAGAATTAAAGAAGAGCCCTGTTGATTGAGGAGCGCTGTCAAAAGAGGAGCCCCTTCAAGCAGAAGGGTTGATTCCAAAGCCACTTCAACTACTAAATTACTAAACTTTATCAAAAGATGCCAAACTGTGACTTTGACCGTATAGATATGCCCCTCATAGGGCAGCAGCTTAACCGTAGAGATTCTATAAGTACATCAAAAAAATGCTTGTACTACTATTGTTTATAAGAAAAATTATATTTAGCATTGAACCAGCTCAACTATTTAAGGCCAGTTGTATAGGATAATCAATTATTCAATACACAGACTGCAAATAGCCTTAATTTCATCACTAAGTAAAGGCACTCCTTGAACTCACTGCATGTATCACACCGTAAAGGTGCAATGAAGGACAGATGTTTGGTGCAACCCTTAACAGATTCAAAAAATGTCAGTTGGAGATCTACCTGTTGGACAAATAAATGACAAAACATTTGATATTATCAGGAAACAGAAGCCAAGTTACTCTAAATGAACAAAATATTTTCATGTAAAATTCTCGGAAGTTTTAGAACAAAATGGACCAAATTTTGTTATCACTATTTGGATTCAGAAATGATGTTTATATCAAAACAAACATGAACCTTTAAATTAAGTGGAGGTCTTTCTGTTTCACTTCGGAAGAACTGGCACAAAAACAAGAAGGTTGTTAGTTAATAACAACTAAAATCAAACCATAAATTTCAGGCAAATTTCAAGCTTCTATCACAGCCCAAAACGTAAGCACAAACATCAACCTGACTGAATATTTTATGGAATTCATCTGCAAAGGGATCCTGAAAGCCAAAGCCATCATGTGTATCAGCTGTTTGCCGATCTGTTGATGTCCCTTGCTCAAAACCCACAGGTCCAACCTGTTATACATGCAAAAGCCAGGTAGATACAGTATTGTACTATAAAAGAAAAGATATTTAAATTACACAAGCAAACTGCAAGCATATGGACTAATTTAAAGATTAATAACTGATCGGAACCTATCAGTTGCAAAACATATATTTGGCCTAGTGTTGACCAGATACATAAAGGAACCTATCAGTTGCATTTACAACATAGAATCCACCACATCTAAATCTAAAATTGTTACCTTCTATAGATTAGTGATCATAGGCGTTGGCAGTTGCCATAGGTATTCAGTCCTCCATCCAAAACCTCTTCAAGATCTCAACTGCATGCATTCCCTGCCCAAGGAATATCTCACTTGGTCTCTAAAAAACAACCAAACCCAAAAAGTAATACATCATGTCAATGTCCTTCATCTCGAACTCAACTACCATGTTTACTACTCCCTTCTAAATCCTATCTCGTATAAAGTGATATCTAATCTTTGTTTTTGGACCTATCATGAATCATTAGATTCTCAAAGAGTTTGATACAACTCTAATTATAATAGTATATCACCGTGGGATCCAATCTTGACCAAACAATCTAGCAAGCAACCTGTGAAGCCCGATGGCCTAACAACTCGCAATAGTGGCTACCATGTATTCTAGCTCTATTGAGCTATGTGCCACAAAATTATGCTTCCTGCTGAACTATGATATCATCATTGATCCCAGGCTAAAGCAACATACAAAGGTGCTCATTCTATCTGTTACACTACCTTCCCAATCTGAGTCTATATACCCCTGCAACTTTATTTTGCCACTCCAAGACATCTTATACCGTACTCCATTGTGCCCCTCAAGTATTTGAGCACAGGTTTTGTTGCTACCAAATGCTCTTGATATGACTCCACCATGAACTGACTCAAGGTGTTAAAACATATATATAGCCTAGTGTTTATCGAATACATCAAAGAACCTAATAGTTGCATGTACAACATTAGATCCATCAACTCTGAATCTGAATTTGTCACCTTCTTCATATTAGTGATCATAGGTGTGGCCATAGGTATGCAATCCTCCATCTGAAACCTCTTCAAGGTATCTACTGCAAACATTCCCTACCCAAGGAATCTCTCCCCTACTCTCCGCCAAATATCCAAACCAAAGAAGTAATGCATTGTGTCAATGTCCTTCATCTCGAACTTAGTTACCATCAATGTCACAAGGTTCAGGTTCGTGTTCGGGTTCGGCGACCTTCAAGGTCGATTCGGATTCGAATTTCTCGATGAGGTTCGGATGGGGTTCGGCATAGGTTCATCTAAATACATTTTTCAAAAAAAAATTATATATATATATATAATAGCATAAATATTTAAAGGTTCATTATTGTTTATTTTTAAAAAATTTATGTTATAATTCATAATATTGTATATATATATATATTATATATTATATATTATAAATTATAACATAAAAAATTAAAAATAAACAACAATGGATTTTAATAATAAAATTTAAAACTAAACAACAACGAATTATAATATATATATATATATATATAATTAATGAACTATAACATAATTTTTTTTAAATAAACAACAATGAACCTTCTCGCAGACCACCAGCTCTGACGCATTGCTCACGACTCGAAATGAATAGCTCTTGCCCGACGGTCAAGGCTCCAAAGGACACCACGAATGCCTCCAAATCCGATCAATCTCTCAATAGTCGACCAAAGGGTTGCACATAGCGACTAGATCTTTGGCTCAGTATCGCGACTTGTAAGGTGCTTGCAGCTCGACAGAAACCCCCCAGCTGGTCCAGAAGCTGCGAGAAGGAAATCGAGAGCTACTCCAACCCATGATGCAAGAACAAACTGTAGTAGTGGCTAGATGTTAGGCTTGACGAATCGACTATTCGCAGTACACAGTTATCCCCTCGTAAGTGGGTGAGGGGCACATACAGGTCTGTAGCAGCTAGCAGAAAGCATACATCCTACAGGCAAAAAGCAGCTTAATGCAAATGAAACTATGCCTGAACCATTAGCGTTAGGGTTTATTTAAGAGGTTCGGCGAACCTGATGGCCGAACCAGTTCACCTTCAGGTTCGACATGAGGTTCGACCATTAGGTTCGCCGTACCTAAACGAATTTTTCAATTTTTTTTAGGTTTGCTGAATTCCGAACCTAGAGGTTCAAGTTCGGCGAACCCTGTGACAGATTACCATATCTACTTCACACATTGCAATGTGCATCTTTGAACCTATAACAAACAAGTCATCTACATACAGCACCAAAATAAGCAGATCAATCCCAACAAATATATAATACAAATTAGGATCTACTTCACTTTTATTGAAACCCACACTCTACATGTATCCATCTATGTCGAAATACCATGCTCTGGGTGCCTATTTGAGTCTATACAAGGCCTTCTTAATCCTGCACACATTGGACTCCTTCATATTTACCTCAAATCCCTAAGGCTACTCTATATGCACTTCTTCCTCAACTATCCAGTTGAGGAAAGTTCTCCATCTAATGTAAACTCCATCTGATAAATGAAATAAAGACATAACTACTCTAATGAAACTGTACCTGGCGACTAGACCAAAAGTCTCCTCATTGTCCACTCCCTCTTTAACCCTCTCACCACAAGCCTCACTTTGAACTTCTCGATGTTGCCATCTGTCGCATGCTTAATCTTGTAGAACCAACTAGAACTCACTACTGACCATAGTTACACATATCGGCGATATCGTGATATATCGCGAGTCATTGCCCTTGGCGATATATCGCCACTAAAAAATCGCGATATTTTCGACATTTTGAATATATCGCGATATATTCAATATGTCGCGATATATTGGGAATATATCGGGAGATTTTGGAAAATATCGCCCTGCTAAAAAAATTTGCATGAATTTTGAAAAATAAATTCATGGGTTAAGTTTTTGGCAGTGTTATTAAAACTAAATATATTAAATTCTTAAAGTAATAAATGGTAGTAATAAATTCTTGAACTAAAACTAAAAGTGACATTCTCCTTTACTTTCATTTTCAATCATTTTACTTAAATTTTTAACATTGCCATCAATTGTTTCAGGTTGTTTGAGAGTGGTTCCAACCTCATCGGACTTCATATGCAAAAAGTAGAATTTTAGATCCCATTTAGAATTCAAGAGACTTAATAGTTTTCAGGATTTCAAGATTTCAACAATTCCACTGGATTTTATCAAGTATGAGGGTATGGAATTGGCATTTAATCAAGCATATCAACCCATCGCTGTACCTTGATGTTGGTGGCATTGACTATTGAAATCTTTTATCATGACCTTAATAAAAATGTACCCTTCACTCATTAAACATGGTAAGTTTCATCAAAATTGTAGAGTAGTTGGACCTTCCACCATATCATAAGTAGTTGGAGCTTCCAATTTGACGCCCAACTTATCCAAAGCACCTACAGGACCCCCTACTGCTTCCAGAGGAAGAGTGGTGCCCCTTGCCTATAAAAGGGGTAGAGGGGATCGATGATTCCGACTATTTATCATTGTATTATGTAGTATCTAGATGCCTCATGAGTCATGATGATTAATTTCTTGAGAGACATTTATTTTGATCATTTGATGTCATTTTCTATCATTCCATCAGGAACATATTTCAATATTTTCAGTTTATAACTTTATAGTCGATATGTGATCATGATCCACCATTTGACATCTTATGCATCTTATATATTAGTTGTATTTTCATATTTATGTAGCAATGTGTTTATTTGATGTTGTTGTTGCTTTCGATGTTAAAAAAATTGAAAAAAATGGTTATTTTTGCATTTTTTTTATGCTTTACGACATTTGTCGATATTTTCCGATATTTTCGTCGTTGCTGCCGATAAGTTACATTCTGGACCCTCGACGATATATTCGCTGACACGATATATGTACCTATGCTACTGACTTTCCCTCTGGTCTTGGCACTATTTCCCATACATCATTCTTCTTGGTGGAGGTGTACTATTTCACAAACGATGCCTTACTTGCTAAAATCCTCGACCTTAAAAACAAACACGAGAAGATTCGCCAACAACAAGTTACTTTGAAACAAGAGACAAAAACACACGTTAAGTCTCGGGTGGAGGTTGTCAGGGGTGGGGATAAAACCCCTCTTGTTTTGGTTGAAGAAAATGTCCAAGCCAAGCTACTTGAAGAACGTAATCGATGGGCTCATGAACTAAATTTGAAGATCGGAGGGCTTCCCTTTTACCCATACATCATTTTTCATGATGGAGGTCTACTATTTCCGAAATGATGCCTTACATGTTGAAATCCTCGACCTTAAAAACAAACATGAGGAGATTTGCCAACAACAAGTTACTTTGAAACAAGAGACAGAAACACACATTAAGTCTTGGGTGGAGGTTGTCAGGGGTGGGGATAAAACCCCTCTTGTTTTGGTTGAAGAAGTTGTCCAAGCCAAGCTACTTGAAGAACGTAATCAACGGGCTCATAAATTGAATTTGAAGGTCAGAGGGCTTCCCTTACCCTCTCCTTTTCACGGTCCCATGCAGGTTGGTGCCATGTTTCTTCGAGATTGCCTTGAGCTTACTACTATTCCTCTTGAGAGAGATTGGTTTGGTCATGATTCTACACTATTTATCCAATTCAGATCAGCGGGTAACCAACTTAATAATTATAGCAGTATAACTTAATTGCATTTATCAATAGGATCACCAAAAGATAGACAAAGCACAGAACAATAACACAAGTATTTTTCACCAAGGAAACCCAATTGGGAGAAAACCCAACAACCTTCATCTAGAGATAATAATTCTGAGATCAAAGTACAATGAAGAAAGAAAAGAAAAATATGGAAATGCTTTCCAAAGATGAAACACTGAAAATAGTTTTCTTCTGCAGTGTATGCAAACTTCTTTGAGTTGTTGTGTAGCTGCACTCTGCAAGAAACTACGCACTTCACTTGTGTTGTTGTGTTGTTGTTGTGTGTAATAATGAGGGGCACCTCCTATTTATACTGTTCTCCCACCCATAAATTAACTGGGGCCAACTTTACTTTGGGGAGCAATAATAATTTTATATTTCATAATTTTTATTTTATTCTTTTATTGTTGGCTTTTCACCCCAAGGATTACATTGTTCTTTCTAGGGTTTAGATGAATGATTACAACAAGTTCAATTCCCGAAGGAGGTCAATAAGAATAGTTTCTGAAGTTGCACAAACTCCAACACTCCTCTCAATAAGGAAGGTATTCTTCGGTCTTCATCAGCATCATGATCATTTGGGTTTCATCTGTACATCTATATTGTCTCCATCATCTCTAAATGTACTGAAGGTTGTCTTTATGAATTTGTTCTATCCGGATGTCTGAGAGAGAATATTCTGCTACCTATCCGTCTCTACTACCGATGGAATACTTCCATCCCTGGCTAGAGATCCCGGATGAGCACACGTGCATGACCGTCTACTACCTATTCGTCCCATCTGCCGATGGGGTACTCCCATACCTGGCTAAGAACCTGAACGAGTAGAGGTACTTGTGCAATCACACGGCCATCTACTACCTATCCGACTCATCTATCGATGGGATTACTCCCATACCTGGCTGAGCACCTGGACGAGCAGAGGCACCTGTGTGAACCCGACCATCTACTACCTGTCTGTCTCATCTGTCGATGGAATTTCTCCCATACCTAGCTGAGAACCTGGACGAGCAGAGGTACCTGGGCAAGCCGCAAGAGTTTAGTGAGTGTCTCTCAGTCATCTCTCCCTCTCAAGGAGGGATACATTCTCTTCTACTCCAAGTCTTCCACAACAGTATTTAAGCTACATCCTGGGAAAAGACTCGGTGAGAACATCTGCAGACTGGTCATCTGTCGAAATATATTGTAGCTCGACCGCACCATTATGCACCATATCACGTATGAAGTGATACTGAATCCCTTTGTGCTTCGACTTGTCGTGAAATACAAGATTCACTGACATCTGCACACAACTCTAGTTATCACAGTGAATCACGGTAGGCTCTGAAATCTGGCCAAACAATCCTGCAAGAATTTTACAAAATCAAACTGCTTCTCGAGCTGCTGAACTAGCAACCATATCCTCGACCTCTGCAGTACTGAGAGCTACCGAGTCCTGCTTCCTATTGTACTAGGAAATTACTGCAAAACCCAAACTGAAACAACATCCTGAAGTGCTCTTCCTATATGTAGTGCATCCGGACCAATATGAGTCTGTAAACCCTTGCAATCTCAAGTCACAATCTGAATTATATCGTAGATCATATCCCGCAGTGCCACGTAAGTATCTGGGCACATGTTTTGCAACAATCCAATGAATCTGCCTCGGTTCGCACATGAAATCACTGAGAGCATTCACAGCAAAACAAATATTTGGTCTGGTGTTCGTCAGATACATCAAGGACCCAATCAACTGGCGATACATGGTGGGATCACACAAATTTGAATTTGGAGCAGAATCCCTCAGCTTCTTCAATTTTGCATCCATAGGAGTAGCTATGGACTTGTAGTCCAACATTCCGAATCTCTTCAGTATATCTATGGTGTATTTTCCATGTCCTAGGAAAATCTCTTTATGCCTTTGCCATACTTCTAATCCTAAGAAGTAGTGCATCAATCCAAGATCCTTCTTTTCGAACTCAGAGGCGAGTTTCTTCTTACACGATAAGATAAGTTTCTCATTTCCAGTAAGAAACAAGTCATCAACATATAGTACAAAAATCAATGGCTCATCATTCACAACCTTGTAGTAAAGGTTCGGGGCTGCATCACTTTTGGTGAATCCCAGACTCACCAGGAATCTGTCTATTCGCCCAAACCAAGCACGGGGTGCTTGCTTGAGTCCATATAAAGCCTTTTCAGGTTGCATACATGAGACTCCTTTCCATGGACAACAAACCCTTCTGGTTGTTCAATATATACTTCTTCCTCAATAATACCATTGAGAAAGGTTGTTTTGACATCCATCTGATGCAACTTCCATCCCACAGCTAAAGCAATAGCAATGATCGATCTGATGGAAGGGTGTCGACCCACAGGAGCAAATGTCTCATCATAACCGACTCCCTCTTTCTGAGAGAACCCTTTGGAAACAAATCTAGCCTTGCATCTGCTCCAGGTGGATTTTCATGGTCCTCTTCATTCTGCAAAATTTGTTGTGCCCATCTAGGTCTTTTCCAGCTTACTACCATATCTGTGGGAGCATCATCTAGCTCAACTAGATCAATGGAACTGATCGGTTTATTCATTTCTTCAGACTCCCTCTTAATGTTTGGAGGGGGAAATGATCTCATCTCTTCATCGTCATCGATCTCCATATTTGATCCTCTTCCTTTTCGGATAGCCATTTCTTCTTCAAAGGTTGCATCCTGCCTGACTTCGATTTGAATTGATCCTTGGATGTATATTCTATAATCCTTTGAAGACTTGCGATATCCCACGAATGTTTCCTTCTTGCCTGAAGGTTTTAACTTGGGCACGTGAATGTAGACTGGAAAGTAATTGTCCATCCTAATGACGACCAGGTTCATCAATGCTCCTTCAATTGTCTTGTTCGAGTCACAACATCTGTGTCGCCAGGTTTCTATCATATGTAATAGACTAGAATCCTTGTCTTTGAGGGATAACTCCCTCTGTCTCTCAGAAGTCGGTTGAGTAAATCTTGTTGAAGCAGCATATAGACCGACATTCGTAGAAGCTTTCTGCTTCTGATCACCAAATCTCTGCATGAGATTATTCTAGGTCTGAGAGTCATAATACATGCTGCTAGAGGCTTTCTGCTTCCATTCCATCCGTATATTGATGGGATCACTTGTCCTTGTAGATCATGGCATTCCCTACAAGTCAAATCCCGTCAGATGGTTAGCAATAATTCATAATCAATGTATTAACAAAAAAATGTAGGCAACCTTTTAGTCAATGCTTCGACACAACACACGTAAGGCCACTATCTGAATGCTTATGGTCTCCATTATAGCATATCATCAAGAGTGTGTACTGCTCCAGTATGTTATAAAGGAGTCCTCACCCTAGATGGGTTCTGCAGCATGACAGACTATTTAACTACCTGAATTTTAGAAATGTAGATCTGTGTAACATATATTCAAAAACAACCAGATCTAATCTACTAGAACATGTAAAATCAAATACTTATCTTTTGTAGTTTTGTGGGTGGGCTCCCACTGTCAAGGTCCACTGGTCTTCATATGCTTGCTTGACGATCATCACAAACTAGATCTTCATATCATTTCTTAGAAGAAGAACTCCGAACGATCATCCTTCCTTGGCTCCTTGTGAGGAGAGTCTTCTTCTACATCAACGGTTGAAGCTTCATGCTTCCTTTTGATTGAACTTCGACAGCTACAACAGTTGAAGCTTCATGCTTCCTTTTTATTGAACTTCGACAGCTACTGGCATAATGATTGTATTTCTTGCACCTGTAGCACCGTATCTGAGATAAGTCCTTCTTCTCTTGTTTCTTCTGATATGGAGGAGGACTTGATCTCATATCTTCGTGCTTGTGATTGAAGGACTTCCGTCCCCTTCCCTTTCCTTTCTTGGCATGAGATACAAACGCTTGATTTTCCTCAGGTTGAGTGCCATGAAGTCTTTGGCGTGTTATGATTCTTGTTTCTTCCTGAGTGCATTCTGCCCATAGCTTATCAAATTTGGGCAACTTGGTCCGACCACTTAGAGTTTGGATAAAAGACTCCCAAGATGGTGGGAGACCATTTAAGGTGGTCATAACGAGATCCTTCTCTTCAAGATTGTCTCCACTGGACTTAAGCTTGTCCCGGAGCTCGGTGATCCTCATGAAATATGAGGCAATATCCTTGGACTTCGTCATCTTCATGTTTGACAGTTTATTCCTAAATGTGAGAGTCACATTGATGCTACTGTGTTCAAATAGCTTCTTTAGAGTTTTGAACATCCTCCTCGCCGTCGTCTTTTCTGAGATCTAAGGAACTAAGTGATCTCTAACTGAGTCCACTAAAATCCTCCTTTCTTTGGCATCATCCTTTCTCCAGCGAGGTTTGTCTTCTTCGGGTTCTGGGACCTTTGCCTTTACAAACTGTAATAGGTCATTTTCTTCTAGTAGAAGAAGAACCCTAGACTTCCAAGGGATGAAATTGGAAACCCCTTCCAAACGATCTTCAACCTTCATGCTGATCATCTTGACTGTAGATCTGGATCTGAAACCCCAGCAAAGGCTAGGTCAAAAATGAAAGTTCACTAGATTAAAAATGAAATTGGAATTTTGGAAAACAAACTCCACAAATAAATGCGCCCTAGAGAGGCGAGTTGAGTAGAGGTAGAGTCGAGCCAAAACTGTGGAGAAAGTAGGTCAAAACTGGAAACCCTAATTTTTTATGCAACTGCAGAATTAGGTCAAAATTGAAACTTCTCGGAATTGAATTTTGTCTACACCAAAAGATGCGCCCTCCTTAGAGCGAAATTCCCAAGGCTCTCTTTCTGCCAAAAGGTTGAGTGAAGACCTTGAAAGATGAAACCCTAGTTTCGATAGGTTGCCTACAGAGTTTCTGCAATGGCTTCTTCTAGTACTGCTCTGATACCATGTTAGATTTTCTTAAAGATTATAGAAGTATATCTTAATTGCATTTATCAATAGCATCACTAGAAGATAGACAAAGCACAGAACAATAACATAAGTATTTTTCACCTAGGAAACCCAATTGGGAGAAAACCCAGCAACCTTCGTCTAGAGATAATAATTATGAGATCCGAGTACAATAAAGAAAGAAAAGAAAAATATGGAAATGCTTTCCAAAGATGAAACCCTGAAAACAGTCTTCTTCTGCAGTGTATGCAAACTTCTTTGAGCTACTATGTAGCTGCATTCTGCCAAAAACTGCGCACTTCACTTGTACTGTTGCGCTTCTGTTGTCTATAATAATGAGGGGCGCCTCCTATTTATACTGTTTTTCCACCCAGAAATTAATTGGGGCCGACTTCACTTGGGGGAGCAATAATAATTTTTATTTTATAATTTTTATTTTATCTTTTATTGTTGCCTTTTCACCCCAAGGATTACATTGTTCTTTTTGGGTTTAGATGAATGATTACAACAACTTCAATTCCCGAAGGAGGACAATAAGAATAGCTTCTGACGTTGCACAAACTCCAACACTTCGGGCTCTTTGGGAGAAGCATAGGTTGCTCTCTCTCCGTAAATCGGGAATTCTGAAACCTTCAAGCCATCTTTCGAGATTCCACACCTCTAGGATACTCTCGGCATGGGTTGTCTAAATGACTAGCTAGATAGAGGAGATCATATAGAGGTGGGATTTCAGTGGAATGTTTGAATGGTAATGGGTCTCGTTGGACTTTGTCGAGCATGCTACAATTGGTTCTTTTGATCTCCTTTTTATTACCGAAACCCATGAGAGTCCAGTCATGCCACTTCCAGATATTACAGGTTATCACTGGTAGTCTGCTTGTTGTTAGGAAACTCGATCTTCAAGTGAGGTCTTAAGGTGGGGTCCGAGATTTTGGTGGTGTGGCATGCCTAGTGCGAGAGTCTCTTCGAGGTGGAGTTTCTTTGGTCATTGAAAGTGAGTTTACCAAGTTTATGCGGGTCTGGCTCATCAAATTACCCCCTCTCCTTAGAGATATCTTCAGAGTAGTTTGTTACTTTCCCTCGACCTCATCTAAGTTCTCTATCCATGGCGAACTTGACAGCAACCCATAATTGGATCTATACTCTGGCATCATCTAGCACTCTGCAATGGGAGAGCTCATCCTATTGAATGAATTTAATGTACGCACCAGATCCATCTAGGTCCCTCTACATGAAGGCTCTCAGCACGTGTTTTGTGTTCAGGAGATTGATCCAGTTTTTGTGGGACTTCATTGATCACCTGATGATATTTTGGTACCTCAGATAGGGTACAACAGGCACCTTTTGAGCCTTGGTGAATCCCACAAGCTACTAATCCCTGACGGCCTCCCTTGCTTCTCGACTTCCTTCTCTTTCACTTATCAGCCTCACAATGTTGGTAAGAGTGTGGTGGATTATGTCCTTTCTAATCAAGAGCTTCTCTCCTTCATTCATCACTTCGTCGTAACCCCCATCCCTTTTATTGATAATGCTCCCCCCTCCTTTTCTTGCCAGATTGGAACCCCCAACCCCCCCTCCTCCACCCTTGGGTCCACCTCAAACCCCAAAACCTTTACTTCCACCCTTCACCAAATGCTCCGTTTTGTATCTCAATTTGCTTCCCTCAAGTCCGCCACCAAATACACATCTTTCTTTTATCATCTAGGAGACTACCCTAGGTTCACCCAATCAATCCACCCCCCCCCAAAAAAAAATACCTTGGGTGCTACCCCATGAACCAGCAGTATGACGATAACTGCAAGTTCCTCCACACCCAAATTCAGTATGCCTTCAACCATGGTCACCCCTCCCACCCAGTTCTCAAAGCTTCATAGCGTCGTTACCTCCGCCACAATAAACGCCTCTTCATCTCTCGTAGGTGAAGAGAGCTAAGTACATCCCTTATTCATTCCCCTAAACATATTTGGCGTACCATCTTCCCTTGCCACTCCCGTTTCCCACCTAATCTTGATCCAAAATCCATGTTCTCCTACACCTCTTCCCTCTAGGACATCTTGGGGAAACACCTTATCCAAGTTACCTCTTCCCCTTCCTCTTGTTACTTATTCACCCCCCATGATGTCTAACAGGTTGTTTGGGCCATGAGTTCTAGGAGAGGAGCAGATGAGGAAGGGTTCCAAGTTGAACTCTCTAAACATGGTCTTCGAGCACCTGATTATCACTTGGTGGATCTGATTAACCACGTGGTTTGTACTGGATTCCTTGAATCGTGGTTGTTGAAAAGTTAACTCTGAAGGTCCTCTTTATGTTTTTGAGTGTGGTGTGATAAAGAGGACATGTAATTTGTTCCTTATGTACATTTATATATAGAAGTGACTTATGTATATATAAATGATGTTTTATACTTTATTGTATTGGGTCTCACTTAAAAGTATTTAATAATTAAACTGAATTATTATTAAATAAGTGTGCATTAAGTGAGGACCCTAGATTTTGTAAAAGCATATTAACCATTAGATCAAATGGTTAGATGAGGTAGTTATGAAATTTAAAGTATAAAAGTTAAAACTAGGGTTGAGAACAAATTAGTGATCACCATCAGTGAGAAGAGGAAGAAGAGATTGAGACTAAACGAGAAAGAAGAACCCTAGAAGATTAACACGTCTCCCAAGAAAAATTGCAGCACAAATATCGAGGCAAGTACAGCAACATTTAATGCATCCTGTCAATTCCGTACAGCACATGTGAAGGCTTAGATTTCAAGGCAGATTCCATACTGTAGTTTTTTACAGGCACGTTTAGCATTTATTGTTGCTGGGCACGAATCCCGAGGTAGACAGAAAGTACATAAAAGTACAGCACATGTGCAGATCCGTACAGTTCTTACCAGACGTGTGGAAAAGTTCGTACAGCAACAGATTGGCAGGTTTTTCAAGGTATTTACAGTTGTTTTGATGAATAATTTTGTCAGTATGGGTCAGAAGAAAAAAAAATTATGTGTTGAAGAACAATATTTATGAATGTCTCCCTTAATGATAAGATCTTCTTTCTAGGGTTTTCCCCAAGCAGTGGGGTTTTGCCCGGTCTTGGACCAAACATCTGTGTATTTATGGTGTGAATGACTTACTTGAGTATTGGAACAGTTCTTGATCTTGGTGGTTCATATTTTTAATTTTTAATTATAAACCCTAGGTTGATCAAGTGTTTGACATAATATGTAAATGAGAGAATTCATATTTATGTCTAAATTTCTTCATGGTATCAGAGCCAAGTCCAAGTTGAGGTTATTCAAGTTTTGAATCACAGAACAAAGTTGTGTTGTCTTTTAGTTTAAGATTTGTTGTAAGTTGTTTTCTTCAGATGATGAGCATTCAATACGAAGATCGATTGGATGGCATATCCAACTGTATACTTTGGAAAGTGAGGATAACTGCAGTGCTCAAGGAATGGAAAATGTAGAGCTTTGAAAGCATTGTGATGACGAAGCCCACAGACAAGAATGCATTAGAAGAACATTAAGCCATAGAAGCCAGAGCTCAGAGGGTGATCCTGGATGGTGTGAGAGATCATCTGATCCCACATTTGGCGGAGAAAAAGACAGCTTATGACATGTGGGACACCCTAGAGAAGTTATTAGAGGCAAAGAACAAGAACCGGAAGATGGCCTTGAAAGACAAGTTACACAATATAAAGATGATAAAAGATGAAAGTGTAACTTCCTACATGACTCATGTGGCTCAGGTCAAAGACGAGTTGGTTGCGGTAGGAGAGACCATCTCTGACTCAGAGTTGGTAAGGATAGCCCTGAAGGGATTCACCAAGAGATGGGAGGTCTTTGTCAAATGTATTGTTGGCAGAGAGAAACTTCCGAACTGGTCCAGGCTGTGGGGTGATTTCACCCAAGAGGAGATTCGAGAAGGAGTTGTGGATGGGCAAGTCAGTGAGGAGGTGGAGCATAATGTTTCGCTTAGAACAAAGACAAACAAGAAGAAGAAAGACCTCAGTCAGATCAGGTGCTACCATTGTGGTCAAACGAGGCATTATGCCTCGAAATGTCCTAAGAAAAAGATTGTGAACACTAAAAGAGATGTGGCAGCCTTTGCAGTGGTAGAAGAATATGCCAAGAATTTTGAACAAGAGCTTTCTCTTGTCTCAATCAGTGTAGTAAATATCTCTGATTTCTCCCGATATTTCCGATTTCTCTCGAGTTTTTCTTGTTGTCGATTTGTCCAATATTTTCATCAATCTTCAGGTCTAGAGTTTATTTTTGTCGATATTTCCCGATAATTTACGATATTTTCCTCGATATTTCCGATAAGTTTCTTTCTAGGACCTCAACGATATATTCCCCGACATGATATTTGCAACATTGGTCTCAATTGATTCCACTGTAGGGAGTTCTACCTTTGAGCATGTTTGGGTCATTGATAGCGATGCAACCAGACATCTGACTGGAGTTTATGACTCTTTTCAGATGATCACAATGTTGGGACTAGGACACTTCATTCAGACACATGTTGATAGTCCCAAGATTGCTATACAAGGGGTTGGAACAGTCAGGTGCCAACTAGACCTTGGAGAGTTCCTGGATATACATAGCGTTTTGTTTGTACCTGGGATGAGAGTGAGCAAACTCTCAGTTTCATCATTCGAGGATGATGGCTATGGGATTATGATCAGGTCTGCTCATATCTTCTTGTATCGGAGAGATGAACCAGTTGGTACCACCATCTAATTGGGAGATCTTAGGGACAGACTTTATGTCCTGAGAGGGCATATTGTACGACCAGGAGCGGGAGCAGGAGGATGGCTATTGGAGTCAGAGAATGAGGATGATGTTGCATTTGATAGAAATGGACCTGAAGAGGAGAGTGACTCTCTCCAGAGCACCGGCAAGATGCTCAACCAGTCAAGTGATGGTGTAGTTGAGTAGGTTGATGAGACTCAGGTTGAGTCTCAGGCTTTAGAGTTTCAGTTCGAGGTAGAGCATTTCTTTCTGAGATTGATTCCAGAGCAAGAGAGAGTTGTTGCAAGACTCAAAGATGGAGATAGTGTTGCGGACCTTTCTCGTTAAGAGGGAGTGTTTGTAATATCTTGAATACTGGTATTCTACTGAAACTGTGTATAATGCTAACTCATACCCTCAATCTTGTGCAAAAATACAGAATAATTGTGCATGCAAACTTGCCATGCAAAAATACCCTAAAATATAGCAGAATTAGGGCTAGGTTTGCAATAAGGAATTTAACACTTACCACTGATAACTCGACAGATAATACTCTTGAGATAGGCTGCATGCATAAAGTGTCGAATAGGTGAAGTATTAGTGCTACCTTCCTGATGTTGACACCCAACTGCACATGTGTGCCCTCCTTAGACTGAAGCTGACATTTTTGGAGAAGGGATGATCAGATGCTGTTGAAACTTTGCGAACTTGTCAGTCTTCTGCTATCGGAGAGATGGACTGTCACATGCAGAGGTTTGGCTTTTTCTAAGTTCCCTAGCAAATTGGTTTGTTGTTCTGCTGCTCAAGCCCCCCAACCTCTCTGTTTTGCTGATAATTGCTCCAGGTGAGCAAACTGATGGCTGAAAGTCACTCTATGCCGTAGGATAAGCCTGCCGAGAAAGAGGAAGCTAACATGCAGAGGAAAGACTAGGTTTTGTCGGTCCAGCGAATCCTTCTGAGGTTTCCCAGTTATTTCCAGCTGCAAAACGTGGACCTGTAAATAATCCTTCTGAGTGTGTTGGATGCCTGGATACTGATGTTAATGATGAATGGCGTGGATAAACTTGGGTGATCTATCCCAAAAAGAAACTAGGGCAGATATTTCACTACCGAACCCTCGTTAGCTGAAGACATCATCTTCAACCCCAACTGTCGCGGCTGCATGCTGTGCTACTGCTCAAAAGCTCCAAATCAATCAACAATAATAATAGATACTCTCTTTAGTCCAATAACCCTCTTAAATAGTCTCATGCACTTTTAGGGTTTCTGCCTCACTTTTGCATGCATGCAATTCTAATTTGATATTGACTTTTAAGCCTAAAGTTTATCCGACTGATGACTTTAACATGGAATGAATGTCGTGATCTGCTCTAAGTATCAAATTCCCTCAGCCAATTCCCTCTCATGCAGTACCCGCTCGAACCTATGGGAACTAAGTAGGTTAGCGAGTGTTTTGGGTGCTTAATTAGAGGAGGACATTATAGTCCTCCCCGCTTGAAATTGCTTGTCCTCAAGCAACTGCAATACTTGCTCTCCCTCCCATGTGGCATCCTCCATAGGTAATTCTTTCCATTTTACCAAATACTCTCGAATCACCCTGTTTCAGAGTTTCCTTTCTCTCACATATAGGATTCTCTCTAGAATCAGTACCAGCAGCCCTTCATCATCTAAGGGAGGCAACTCGGTGGATGGAGCAATGTGTTGTCCCAATGTTGGACTTTAACATGGAATGAATGTCGTGATCTGCTCTAAGTATCAAATTCCCTCAGCCAATTCCCTCTCATGCAGTACTTGCTCGAACCTATGGGAACTAAGTAGGTTAGCGAGTGTTTTGGGTGCTTAATTAGAGGAGGACATTATAGTCCTCCCCGCTTGAAATTGCTTGTCCTCAAGCAACTGCAATACTTGCTCTCCCTCCCATGTGGCATCCTCCATAGGTAATTCTTTCCATTTTACCAAATACTCTCGAATCACCCTGTTTCAGAGTTTCCTTTCTCTCACATATAGGATTCTCTCTAGAATCAGTACCAGCAGCCCTTCATCATCTAAGGGAGGCAACTCGGTGGATGGAGCAATGTGTTGTCCTAATGTTTTCTTCAGATTGGACACATGAAACACATTGTGAATCTTGCTCTCCTCCGGGAGTTCTAGCTCATAAGCCACCTCTCCAACCTTCCGAACTACCTTGTAAGGACCATAGAAGCAAGGTTTTAGTTTTTCCAGTCCTTTTTTCTTGAGAGAAGATTTCCTGTATGGTTGTAGCCGTAAATATACCAGATCTCCTACCTCAAAGCTCCTCTCAATCCTGTGTTTGTCTGCGTATAGCTTTTGTTGATTTTGTGGTGCCTGTAAGTTCTCCCTCAAGACCTTAAGAATATCCTGATTGTCCTGCACCCAATCTTTTTCCTTGGGTGCTCTGTTATCTCCAAAAGCTAAATTTGCGAAGTTCAGTGCCTTATAGCCATACAATGCTTTAAAAGGTGTCATCTGGATAGACATATGGTAGGTAGTATTGTAGCAGTATTCCCCTAAGTGTAGCCATTTAATCCATGTCCTCTGTTTGCCTGCTACATAATTGCGCAGATACCCTTCAACCCACTTGTTGACAATCTTTGTCTACCCGTCCCTTTGCAGATGATAACTCATACTAGTAGCGAGTTTTGTCCCAACCAACCTAAATAGCTCCTGCCAAAAGGCACTGGTGAATTTACTGTCCCCATCACTAACAATGGTTTTGGGTAGCCCATGTAGTCTGAAAACATCTTTGAAAAATAACTCAGCTACCTGTGTTGTTGAATAATTGGAAGAGATAGCAAAGAAGTGGGAAAATTAGATCAACCGATCTACCACTACATATAAGCAATCTCGTCCGTGTACCTTGGGTAAACCTGTAATGAAGTCCATGGAGATGATTTCCCACTTCTGCTCCAGAATTGGTAGTGGCTGAAGTGACCCTGTCATATGAGTGTGTTCGATCTTGTTTTGCTGGCAGATGCTGCATTCCCGAATGTGCTGCATTACTTCCCCTTTGAGGCCCTTCCATGAGAACCTCTCTTGAATCTGCCTATGGGTGTTCAAGAAACCCTGATGCCCTGATAACGGCGAGTCATGTGATGCATGTAGGATCTTCCTTTTTAACGCTGATTCTAGGACGAGGTATATCCTACCCTTGTAATAGATGATGTCATCAATGATTCTGTATCTGTCCATCCAATAACTCACAAGCAAATTTGTTTTTGGAGTACTTTACTAAGAGAAGAGATCTCCAATCTGCGAATATACTCATGAGGGATAACGAAGCGGGTCGTCTGGATAATGCATCAGCTACTACATTGTTCTTACCCTTCACATACTCTATCTCAAAATCATAGGCCTGCACCTTGCTAACCCATTTCTGCTAGCGCTCATTTAACTCCTTCTGCTCCAAGAAGTACTTGAGGCTGTTATGATCTGTCTTGATTTTGAATTTGCTGCCCAACAAGTACTGTCTGAATTTAGTGAGGGCATGTAAGATGGCTAACATCTCTTTGTCATATATGGAGTAGTGGCGCTCATAGTCTTTTAGTTTCCTGCTCTCAAATGCAATCAGGTGATGGTTTTGCATCAGTACTGCCCCTAGTCCTTCCCCTGAAGCATCACATTCCACTATCAATGGCTATGAGAAGTCTGGTAGTGCCAAAACCGGGCAAGAACTCATGATGGTTTTCATTTCCTCCAAGGTTTTTTGTGCCAAATCTATCCATGTGAATGCCCCCTTCTTTGTGAGATTAGTGAGTGATGCGGCGAATTGACAGAACCCCTTATCATACCTCCGATAATATGTGCAAAGGCCTAAGAAGCCCTTCAATTTAGTGACTGTCTTTGGCATGGGCCAATCCCTAATAGCTCTAATCTTCTCCATATGAACCTGTACCCCTTATGCATTGATTATGTGCCCTAGATACAACATCTCTTTCATGCCAAATTCATACTTAGACAACTTCGCGTAAAGCGAGTGCTCTTATAGAATTCTCAAGACCTCATCTTAGTGTTTCAGATGTTCCTCCCAAGTTTTGTTGTAAATTACAATTCATCAAAAAATAGTAGCAAATACTTACGTAAATGAGCCCTAAAAGTGTGGTTCATGCACAACTGGAAGGTGGTTGGAGCATTGGTGAGTCCAAAAGGCATGACCAAGAACTCATAGTGACCATAGCGGCAACGGAAAGTTGTTTTAGAAATGTCTTAATCCCTTACTCGGATCTAATGGTACCCAGAGCGAAGATCAATCTTTGAAAAGTATTTGGCACCCCGCAACTCGTCCATTAGTTCATCAATCCTGTGAATGGGATACCTGTTTTTGATGGTCTTTTTGTTGAGTGCTCTGTAATCAATGCGCATTCGCAATGTGCCATCCTTCTTTTAAACTAAGACCACTGATGATGCAAAGGGACTAGAACTGAGCCGGATATATCCTAGTTCTAGTAATTTCTTGATTGTCTTCTCGATCTCATCATTGTATCTTCTGGGATGTCTGTATGGAGTGGTGATGATTCCCTGTGTCCCCTCCTCCAACTCAATGATATGCTCAAATCCCCTATCTGGTAGTCTACCTGCTGGAAGATCCCGAAATACATTCTCGTGCTTTTGCAATAATGCCTGAATATCCAATGGGTGTTGGGTGTTGTTCTGTGGAGGTTTCCTAAAGGTGACTAAACATTCTGCTGACCATTCTATGTCACCCTGTCTGAGCACGATCTCCATTCTCTATGAGGATACTGGTTTTGGGGGATAAGTATTCATGACCCTCAAAACTACTCGTTTCCCATCCGATCCCTGGAATTCTATTTCCATCACCCCGTAATGCATAGTATATTTTCCTATTGAATAAAGCCATTGGACACCTAATACTACATTCGTATCAGCCACATTCACTACATAAAATTAGTCTGTCATATGGTAGTTGCCTAATGTGACATTCAATTTAGGGATCCAATAGTTGCACTCCATGCTGGTGTTTCCTGCTGCTGCTACAGTAAACACCTCAAACTTCTCTGTCGGAATGCCCCTCTTAGCCACCCATGCTGCATTAATGAAATTGTGGGTTGCTCTCCCATCAATCAATACTCCCACTTTGTGGCCCTGTACTACTCCCCTGACCTTAAGAGTATGAAACCTAGGTACTCCGGATAATGTAGCAATAACTCCCTCAGGTGTATCCCTTTGGAGTGACTCCTCCTCTACTGCCCGTAATTCTTTTGTTGTTTCCTGCTCGTAGTCCTCCCCTTCACTATCTAAGTATACCTCTATATAGAGGCCGTAGTCCTCCCCTACAAAATTTTATTCGTGAATGCAGCTTGACCTCATCCTTAGGTGTATGTTCTTCTTGCATTTGATTGTGGACGTGCTAAGCTAATTTCTTCAAGGTGCAAACTGCTGTACTCCTTCAAACTTTACAAGCTCCCCCTAACACAGTCCTCTTTCCAAGGCTTGGTGCATGTGTCTTTCTGTAATGATTCAGACTTTATGTCTATCAGCAATAGGGCAATCAACCACCAGAGGTTTGTTAATCCTAAGATCATGCTGCAGTCTCATAGTATTGACATTCCAGTTACTTCTGTAATTCAAGGTTTCACAAACCAATCCTGGCTTCTTCGACAATCTTAGAAAATTCAAACTCTGCTCACCAAATCAAGCATGTTGCGGGCAAGTCTTTCAAGCTTTTATGGACGGCTTTTATGGACTGGTGCAGACATTTCAGGCAGGCAGTTTCAACATTTTGCAGGCATTTTGTCTTCTATCGTGCAAGCATTTCTCCTCCTTTTACTCAACATGTTGTAACTTTATACACTTGACCACAGTACTGAAAGGAGTTGCCATTTTCCTTCATCCTCTTGTTTCATTTTTAAACAAAATATCAGTCTCAGCATCTATCATGTAAATAACAAATTCTTTGTTGAACAATGGGCAATTGTCTTATACTGAGTTTATTACTCCTCTTTGTCCAGGCATCTATTATCAAACCCCTGCGAGCATCTTGAACACAGAACTGGCATTACCACTTGTCTATGGGCATCTTTTTTTATCATTTCAATATGCTATGCGTGCATTTTCCTAATATGAACATATTAAACTTCTAGCCCTACGGGCATTTTATAGGTCTTCAACTTTCATTCAAGTTCATTTATCATGGCTTGCGTGCATTTAACTCAGCAGCTGTGAGCATCTGCGGGCATCTTCATTGTACTTCTGAATATTGCAAGCAATGCGGTCATCTTACTAACCCTGCGTGCATTTCAATTGTGCAGGCATTGTTTTATTTCATATGTGAACATTTCATCACTGCTGGAGGGTTTTCCATATGCCTGCAGGCATTTCTACACTTGTTGTGAGCATCCTGTAGGCATTTTCAACAGACTGGGCATGTCATGTCCCCATTCCAATAGGTCTACTAGTTGACAATGTTTCACCCACCTACTAGTTCCCTAGGTTGGGGAGGAGGCATTAAATATTTCAATAAGGGAGCTATGGGACCCAAGAGAACCTTAGTTTATCATTTACACATTAAATGGGGTCATATAAATAATAAATATAGAGAAAATAAAGTGGCATTGCTTCATAAAGGCATTCGGAGGTCCATGGGAGCCTTGGGTGGCTAGATGCTTCCTTGCACATGTCATGACTTAACCCCAAATTTGAAATTATGAGTGATGGAATGTTCTTGGAAGGTGAAGAGGCATCAAATGAAATATCATGAACCCAAAGATTCGAATGGGTGAGTAGGAGTAACTCCCCATGGAAGAGGAAGAGTCTAGGAAGAAACTAGGTGCAATGTGGAGCTAGGTTCCCTGTGCTTTATGACAACAATGATGGAAGATTCTATGACAAGTCTGTTAGACACAATGGCTTACCGAGAGGGGGAGGTGAATCGGTAAGCTGGGACTTACTTCAATTTTCACTTCTTCAAGCTCTAAAACTTAAGTCATCATTTCACATTCAATACAACATCATATTCATCAATAGACTATGCATCAATAATCAATTCATTCATCAAATAAAAAGCATAATCATCAACACATTGCACAAGAGTCACAAGATATAAAATTTGTAATCTTATTGTATTTCGAACGGCTTCAACCGTGAGGTAAATCAGCACCTACTGATACAGATTCCAGAAGCACCTACTTCTATCCAAGACTCTGCTTGGTCTTTTCTTAGATCCTACTAAGAAAAATGGTTACAAGACCCAGCTTGTAAATACATACAAATTATGTCCTTGTCACATCATCATTCCATTGTCTTTGTCATTGTCATGTCATCATATTTCTGTCATGTCATTATCTCACTGTATACTGAGTAATTCTCTGAATAAATCACTGCATAGTCATCATCTCACTGTGCACTGAGTAATTCTCTGAATATATCACTGCATAGTCATCATCTCATTGTGCACTGAACAAGTCATTGTGTATCAACGTTACATTTGTTTACTTCTGTGATGTCTTCACACATTACACACTGTTCATAACATATGTGTATCCCTATCACATGTTACATATGTATCACTGTCATGTCATACATTACTGTATCACAAACTGATCATTAACATCACATCACTTTTGTACTTCACTATGTATACTTGCATACTGACTGAACATATTGGGTATATCACTCACTGAGCACACTGTGTGTATCACTGACTGAGCATATATCATGGTGTAAATGGCTGACTAAGCATGCATTGTCATCCACTCATGTCATCACTTCGGAATGTTGCCAAAGAGTTCAAACTGGTGGAGACTTCAAGAAGATTTGTGATAAGAACTTGACCTAACTCCTTCAAGGCTTGAACTGTAGCAAGCAGGAATTTTCTCTCCACGTTGGGACTGTGTAAATGGTGCCCTTTTATGCTGCTGGTTCAGCACATCCTCCGCACTTGATGACTCCAACAGCTCGCAGTTTTGTACTGTGTAACTACTTCAAACAGTTTGCAATTTTGGACTGTAATCACTTCAAACAGCTCGCACTTTGGACTTAGATGACTGTTTCAGTCAGCGAGCCCATCTCTCATATCAGTGTTAATTGTTTGCATGGATCAAGACATAAGAAACAATTCTGCCGTTGATAATGACAAGCCCTAAATCTCTGCTGCTACCAGAATACCCACGATACACTCAACTGCTGATCTATTTTACCACAGTCTGCTACCAACAATTTTTCCTCAGATTGTGACCCAAAAATTTTGAAGGAGAAAGACTTAAAAAAAACTTTTACAACTTACTGTGGCTACCTCTGCTGTATACGAAATTCAGAGCTAAATCCCTCCTCATTTGAATGGAGTTTCAAGGTATATTTATACTTGTTTCAATGTGGAATTTTCAATTTTTTACTAGGTCGACATTGCACATAATTTAATATTAATTAAATTCTTCTTTTAGCAGGCCGACCTCTCATGTTTTAATTAAGAGTTTCAATCCATAAATTAAGCAATAGCCCACGTGGAAAATAACATGGTGAGCTGGCTGATATATTTGCTTAATTCAAGATCCACGTTACATTAAAGTTTCCACTTCATTACTGTTCGTAGGGATTCATATTAAAGCCACATTATGCTTTAGCCTTTCCATATTTCAATGATTTGGGATAGGGCTTGAAGAGCCTTTTCAAAAGCTTCATCACTACTTCAATAGTGTCCAATGGCCATCAAGTTCAACGTTCTTCAAGGGCAATCAAACCACCATCTTGTTGTCATTAAGTGGGAGCATGGGCCATCTCCAATTGACCACAGAATGGGTCAATTGGCTCATTAAGTAGTCCAGTGCCCACATCCAAAGTCCTTGTGCTTTGTCATCTCTTGCCATCATCAATTTGACCTTTCTCATTAATGTTGTCATCAATGACAATCATAGACAACCATATTCATCAAAGTCAGACCTGATTGCTGACATATGATAAATCTGACATGACAAGGCTAAAAATAGCCACCAAGAGGTCGAATTTGGGATTTAGAGGAAACCATTCGAATTTGGTGGAAGATGAAGGGTTGAGGAGAAGGACAAGTGGAACGGAGGTTACTAAACATTAAGGATGAGGTGGAGGAAGCCTATGGGAATGAATTCGACCTTGGAGGGCCTTAGGAGCGTTATAAAAACATCTCATGCGGAATGTAAATGTATTTTGATCATTTGTGAATTTGCCTTTGGCATTTGGAGAGCAATTGCTTGTCCTTTGCACGCTGGGTGCACACTTACCCTGCTAGTGAGCCAGTTTCGAGAGAGTGAGATTCTCATGCAAGTTGGCCATGGGAGAGGCCATTCAGACCTCTCATTCGGAGCTTCAGAGAGTGTTTTATTGCAGATAGGAGGTTGTTGCTCTTCGTGATCCATCTTTCCTCCCATTCTCTCAATTTCTACTTCTAGATTTCCACGTTTTTCCATGAAGGTGCACTTGTGCGAATGGTGGTTGCGCCCCATTGAGTTCAGTTGATGCCCAAGCATGGGTGAATGAGTCATGGCTCTATAATATGTCCCTCATATCCTCTATAAGTCGAAATCAGAAGAAATACGTGTGCAAATGTCCACATTTCCAAGCTTTATTGTGACTAGTTCCCATGTGATGATTTTCCCTTTCAATGGAGATTGTGTATCTGATGTATATTGCTACTTGGATCAATGTTGTGTGTTGTTAATGAGGGTCGAATAGGAGTTGGAGAGCCATTTCATCCCATACCCTAGGGGGAATTGCATCATAAATTGCTAGTAATTTTGCCCTTTTTTCCATCATGCCCAATTCGAGTTGCAGATGTCTATGGCCTGTCATAAAACTATCAGAGAGTCACTTTAATAGTCCTAAGACCCCCCACATCAGTCCCTACCAAATTCGAGACCCTCTTGAGCCATTTGAATCCCCCTTCGTCAAAACTAGTCAAGGCATTTTTTCCAAAATTCTGCCTTTATTGGGAATTTTTGAATTGGGACATTACAGGGCATCTTTTCATATTGTGTAATATCCCAAACTGATATTTTTCTTTTTGTGTGTACTGTAGATGGCTAGTGGGCCTATGCCTCAATAAAACGGGAAAGATAACCCTGATCTTTGCATGCATGCAGTTGCATGCAGATCTGTGCCCTAAATAATATTGAAATGCTAGAAAATAGGAGAAATTAATGCATGTACATACCAGTATATAGATCTGCTAATGATGAAGAGGATGGTCCCTGCATGCAAGGATTCTTACGGAGAAATAGGGATATAAGCCAAATCGTCCTCCCCAGGTGAATGCGCCCTCCTCCAAAGCTGTAGATGCTCCTCAATAATAAATAAGCCACTGTTGAAGACCTGTATGATGTGCAATAGGGTTATAGTACCCCTCTGGCAGTGATGGAAGAAGCATGCAGAAGAAACGGTGGCTCAATTCCCAAAACGTGAGTGTCCTCATCAACTCAATTCACCCATGCAGAAAAATTCCTTCCAGAAAGGGAGCACTGCTGATAACTTGCTCAATACTCAAGCTAAGAGGCCCTTCTTTCAAGGGAAGGGTAATGATGGTGTTCTGAGATGAATAGAAGCAACATGCAAAAGTTCTGCCCTCTGTAAAGAAGAAAACGAATAGATATGTCTCTAACCACGGTACCGCGGTATGATGGTGGAACCCCCCAACTGCATGAATAATCCATCTCACGAAGTAACTGCTGAATATAACCTGATGATGAAGTAGTGTTGAATCTAGATGATCCAAACTAATGATGAACTAGTGCTGAATCTGGATGATCCAACCTGATGATGAACTAGGGCAGATAAATTTCGTTGCCGAAATACACCAGTTAGCTGAGCATGCACTCAACCCCAACTTCGCTCGTCGAGCTCTCCAATTCGAATCCTCAAATCAATAATCATATAAGTGTGTTTCTCCATTCACTTTACCTCTCTTTTATAACCTCCAACTGCGAATAACCTAACTTTGACCCAAGGTTACTTGGAAGCGGAAGCGGAAGCGGGAAGCGCCTTTTTCAAAAGAATCCGGTTAGGAAGCGTTTTCGGAAGCGTTTTTTAAAAAATATATATTTTTATATATTTTGATAACAAAAGCACCTAGAACATTGAATTAGTTATGAAAAGCATAAAAACATGATATAAACCATGGTCCATATTCATAATACCATATAACATCATTAATCAATCATCAATGATTCAATCATCTAGTAGTGAATTCGTCAACCATAGGTCCAATATCCAGATTCCATATTACATAACATCAACATTTAAGCTTCAAATTTTAACATCAACCATGAAATGAAAGTTGAATCAATTCAATTTCACGAAGCATCATAATCATTGATTCATTACCAATAATGCAAAGTTGAAAACATTGAACTTCAAAAGTAGGTTCAACTTCAAACTTCAAACTTGAATTGCCATGTAATGTTTACAAAATGTCAAAATATACCATAATAAGTTATAACTATAAAAGAGTCAATGTTCTAGAAAATGTAAGGTACTGTAAACAAGAAAAAACAAGAAAAAATCTAATGTTTCCTCTTGCCACGAGAAATTTCTAATTTCTTTTCCCGTGGCCTATGAACAATGGGAATTGTATCATCTCCCCCTGTAGCTCGTGAAGCTAGAGCTGCTGAACCACGTCCAACACCTGCACGCCCCCCACTCACTGATGCGAATGGAGGTCGTGAACCTGAAGGCAAAGCTTGTGCATCGGATGGGAACAAGCTACAAGTTGGCGGTGGCATTGCTGCTGCTGCTGCTGCTACTAGGTCATCTTCCTCGCCCAAAAGCTCTTGCTCCAAGCGCTCTAAAGTTAAGGATCCATCCTCCAAGTTATGCTCCTCCGGATTGTTGTCCCAAGTGACATATGATCTATCAGTTTTGGCCTGCTCACAGTAATGACTCAACAACCTCAAGTTGTAATGTACATAAACCAAGCTTTCTGCCCGGTTTTCATTTAATCTGTTTCTTTTCACGGAGTGTATGAAGCTATAGGTGCTCCAACACCTTTCTGCAGAGGAACTGTTAACCACG